>ML429904.1:0-111045 GCA_005239525.1 Nicotiana knightiana
TTCCTATATTACTTGTCGACCACGTACACTTGCGTGTGCATTGGGAAATCAACCAACAACCTCTATTTGGGTGGTTCTACACTTGACTTAGGCTGCTCAGAAAATGTTAAAACTAGGCGACAATTCAAAACAAAAGGACTGCAATTAAATACAGTTAAGGTCTCAAGTTAGCCTCCGTAATTAGACAACAAATGCACACAAACAAATTTCTAAGTTAGGGTATTTAGGCAGTTTCAGAATTGAGGAGAATTGAAGTTGTTAAACCCTATAGAAATGGTTTCTAGATGATCTAATTCATATGTGCCGACCATTTTTTAGACCTATGATTTCTAAATTTCCAATTTGTAAGTTCCAGATACTGCTAAGTCGCTTGTTACAAATTATAAGTTGATAAATATATATAGGCATGATCTCTAAGTGCTTGCACAGTAAGGGACAATGAAACTTATTGGAAATGCTCATAATTATTATGCTTCCTAATAATCGTGTGGATAAACAATGAAACAGTGTTTGAAGAGCGAGTAGGGATGTCCTATAGGCATGATTTCAAAAGATTGGCGAATGGAACTGATTCTCATACATTTAGCTCCTATATGCATGCTTTCTAGATGGACGATATGATGCAATAGTTAATTAACTAGTTAGAATCCTATAGGAATGATATCTAATGAACATGATGCAAATTAAAGAGTAGTTATTAGCGATTATTTCCTATAGGCATGCTATCTAACATCATATAGCAGTAGACACAAGAATAGATAAAGCACTTATGCATTGGTAATATACTGATTATGTGAGTGTGTGATTCCCTAATTACATGATTTCTAATAGTGCACAAAGAGACTTAAATGACACACATAACAGGTCGGATAGCAAATAGTTCACACAGATCCTATAAACATTCTTTCTACCCTTTTCATGCAAGTATTAGGAGATACCCATTTCCCAATTGCGCTATTACCCCAACTGTTATTACAGAACCAATAACGAATGAATTACAAAGTGGTACAAGTAATAACAGTAGGCCCAAGACAGGCCCAAAGAGATACCCATCACTGCCAGGCCTTCAACTAAGCTCTTTCTCCACCTTTTAGCATACACGGATCTCAACATAGCCCAGAAACCATAGGAGAACTCAAACCAAACCAAACAACCATGGTTTGGTCATAGGATACAAGAACCAATCAATTACACAAATCAATTCACAAAATTGACAAAGAACCTCAGGCCCTAGTATGTCAGAGTTCACAAGGGTCTCAAAATGGACCCCAACAATGCTCACACTAGGCCGGCCAAGGGTTATAGGTTCAGAATAGGGTTGATAACTAATGAAAATGAAAGATAGTAGTCAAATAGTAGAATTTGAAGAAGTGCATTTGCATTTTTAGAAACATGCATTGTAAAGGTGATCACACAATGAATGTATCAACACAAAGGGTAAACAAACTCAAGAGACAGGTTAATATCACAAGTCCACACTTAGCACATTGTGGTAGGGAACATTTGTAAGAAGCAAAGGGGATCATGGCTTCTGGGGTTACAAAATTAATAACCAAAGGTTCATTACTCCAATAAGACAAACAATAGAACATTAACCTAACAGATTCAAGCCTACAGGTCAAATTATGCTAAACACCAGGGGTTAAATAATGCAACTCACACCAATAAGGCAAAATAGATTCAACTGTCATGAAGGAAACTCAAGTTAAGAAGCTATCCTAAAAGGTTCTAACTAATTACTAAGGAGTACAGAATTGAACAAGCTAAGGACATACTAAGTAAAAAATGATCATGGGAGCAAGTCATAGCCAAAGTGAAGGTCTTAACCTAGATTAGGACATATTACAGATACAAGCCAATCACTATAGATATCCAGGACAAGGCAGGAAATAATCTGATGCCATATAGCCAATGTAATTTCAAAGTACCAATACATTAAGCTAAGCGAAATTCAAATAGTCTAAATTGTTCAAGTTAAACATAAATACATTTCAGAACTGACAATTTATGCATCAGGAAGTGCTAAAGGGGTTAATGTCACAAACAGATTCGATAATAGCAAGGTTGCACATGGAAATAGTCTGGAAACACATTAAGTTACGCAATTTCAGAGGCATTAATATGCTAATCAGGAACATAAGAGAATGGATATTGCAAAAGCTAAAGAACTCACCAGTTATTGTTGACAAGTAGATAAACAAGAAAGAATAGAATCACTTTGAACGTCAACAAAGAGCAGTATAACCCAGGACCTTAGTGTGTCCAGTTACCAAGGGCTTCAAGGAACCCAGGGCAGTGTCACACCAGGGAAGGTCGAACAAGAGAATAATAGAATAGCAGGATGAAAACCTTCAGCTTTTAGTGAAAACTTAACGATTCCAGTCTGTTTAAAAGGGATTGGGGGAGGGGTTTATATAGCAGTCAAAAATCGAGCAAACATATAAGGCAACAGAATAATCTAAGCAACAAACAAGGAAAATAAACATGCAAATCGATTTGAAATCAATTTAAGAGAGAAAATATGTAAACCCTAGTTTTTTAGGGAACGTGTAAATCAGCAGAACCAAACAAAATCGAACTCACACAGTATAGTATTGACGTATATAGAAGAAATAGTGCTCAACATAAGAGATTGAAACCAATTTAGTTTGATTTCGGAAGATATTGCTTGCCATGTTTAGGAAAGCACCTAGGTAACACCACAAATGGACAACCAGTACCAAAAGAATTCAAATATGGCAAGAGAATAGTAGTCGAATCCCATTATCAGTGGGATTAGGAGAGGGATTTAGGGGAAGCGGCTAGGGTTTAGTGAAGAAGAGGTGGCGGATTAAGGGGAAATGGGTAAGGTTTCGAGGTTAGGTTAATTTAAAATGGGGGGAGTGAACGAGGGCAGTTGATCTTGAGAGATCAACGGATGGGATTAAAAATTGAACGGGCGGGTCGTTGGAAATGGGTCGCTACCGGGTTGAAAATTAAAAGGGTCATCTGGTTTGGGCCTGGGGTAATTGGGGTAGATATTTGAGTGTTTGGGCCATTCATTTGGTCCGAAATTAACTTATGAATGGGCTGGATTTGAAACCCTTGACAATTAATTAAAAATAAATTATTAAAACCTCCAATAAATGGTAAAAATAATATTTTGTTCATAAAACTATTTTTAAAATAATAACTCAACATTATAAAATATAAAAGTGATACTTTGGCATAAATAATGTGATAAACGCAACTATTTGTAGAATATAGGCCATTATTGCAAAATCAGATAAATAGCTTAAAAGGCTAATGTAAAAATAGAAAAAAAAATATTTGAAATAATTTATGGATGCAAATAATAATTTTGGGCAATTAAGTCATCAAAAAATAATTTAACTGATAATTACTAAATATTTATATAATTTAAATGCAAGAAAATTGATTTGAAGCTCTAAAAATTATAGGAAATGCTAGTATAGGTTTGTTTAATGATAATACAAAATATGCTATTTTGAAAGTATATATGCATTTTTAAAAAAATATGAGGGAAACATTGGGTATCAACATGGTGCGCTTTAACATCGGCCCCTAGGAAACGTCAACCCCACCGATGATCATGTTAATGACATGCTGAGGCTCCTCCTGATCGGTCTGCTTACTAGAATCTCTATTCCTGAAATGGTTTTTCGCTCGATCGCTCAAGAACTCTCGGAGATGTTCAATGTTGAACAACCGAGCCATTTCCTCTCTCAATTGTCGGCAATCTTTTGTTCTGTGACTGTGAGTGCCGTGATAGTTACATATTAAGTTGGGATCCCTTTGGGCTGGATCGGGCTGTCGAGGTCGAGGACACCTGGTGTCTTTCATGTGTTCGATGGCAGATACAATGGAAGCAGCATCGACGTTGAAGTTGTACTCCGATAACCTCGGTGCTTCCTTAGGCCCGATGGGCCCGTCGAAACCGTTGTTTCTCATGAGTCCCGATTATTTTGAACTCGATCGCTTTTCTTCTCACCTTTCACAGGGTTTCGTCCAGACCCGTTACCCCTACGATCACCATTGTACGGTATTAACCGATCTCTACTTGACCCCGGTTCACGATCAATGTCTCTTTTGGATATGTAACTAGCGCAAACGGGATAGATAGATCCGGAAGGGGACCCAAGCTAATCATCTTCAACCCTAATTTTTTATTGATACCTGTTATGCACATCGGCCCAAGTTACAGCTGGATATTCTACCAGATTTTGCTTCAACTGTTGGGAAGGCAATGAGCTTCGAGTATTGAGTCCTTGGGTGAATGCCTAAATGACCCAATCGTCTGTCGTCGGTGGCAGGTCCATCCGTTCCATTTGAAACCTTGACACAAATTCCCTAAGCATCTCACTCTCTCTTTATTTTACTTTTAAAAGGTTTGACTTCCTAGTCTCGACCTTGATGGCCCCTGCGTGTGCTTTCATGAAGGAGTCTGCAAGCATAGCAAATGAGTCAATAGAATTAGGGGGTAAGTTGTGATACCATATCATTTCTCCCTTTGACAAAGTCTCCCCGAACTTTTTCAGCAGGACGACTCGATCTCATCATCCTCCAAATGTTCCCTTTGATGGCGCGTGTTTAGGAGGTCACATTCTCATTCAGGTCGGTTGTTCCGTTATACTTAGAAATATCGGGCATGCAGAACTTCTTCGGAATTTGCTTCGGTGCTGCGCTTGGAGGAAAAGGCTTTTGAACAAACTTCTTGGAATCCAAGCCCTTCAATATTGGTGTTGCTTCTGGGATTTTATCGACCCTGTAATTGTAGGTCTCCACCTATTTGTCATTGGCTTAGATTTTCTTCTCCCACAATTCTACCCATTTTGTCAACTTCTCAAGCATCTTTATAATCGGGTTCGACCCATGATTTCACTCGGTCTTTCCACGATTAGTTCACTTCTATGAGTGGCTCCTTGGGCGGCTCTGGTTCGACCCTGCTGGAGGTGCGGATCTAGTTCTGCAGCTGAGCTATCGCTGCCTGTTGAGCCTGTAACATTAGAAAATTATTTGCAAGTTGACCTCGTCTCCTCCAATGTCTTGTGTATTTTGGGTTGTCGATCGGGCTCCACCGTGTATGTTGTTTTCAGGATTGGTAAGCAAATTCGCGTTGATGGCCACATATGAGTTAGCGTCGATCGAGTCCGCGTCCGGAATTCCGATGGGTCAACAGGGGGTACCTTGCCACTGGGTACCATATTATTATTCTCGTCGTGATTATCGGACTCAGCGTCCACATTTAGAGGGGCAGTTTGGGAGTTCGACATTTAAAACTTTGACCTGAAATCAAAGACACTTCAGAACAAGTGTGAAGTAGGGTATGTTATGAAAATTTGTATCAAGTCGCCACTATTAATCCTTAGCTTCACGGTGGGCGCCAAACTATTTACCCTCAGAATCGGATAACAATTAAACTTGCAAGTGATTTCAAAGATATACGAATTAATTTGATACAAAATGAGTTAGAATGGGCAAGTAAATATACAATAAATGCAAACCACGCGAGGAGGATGATCCCAGCCTTAGTGAATATTCACCCTTGATTTGGGATCACAGTGGACAATTTTGTTGAACGAGACAAAATCTATGAATAACAGTGAAAATAAAAGTGCATTGCTTAGGGATGCCTGTTACATTGTGTCTAATGAATTATCAGACCCCCATTTATATACATAGTAGAGGAATCTTACTCTAAGTACAACTCTATAAAAGGTAAAAAATCTTATGGTTAACTGATTGCTGGTTCTTCATCGATACGTGCCGAGATCCACGTCGTGATATTTGACCGGTCACGGATAATACGGCCTTCTTTTGGTCGTGTTCGATTATCCGAACTCTTCCAGGATTTAGATCGATCTCGACTCATGACCCATATTTTCGAAGGCACAATACGTGCCCCCGGATTCTAACTCGATAAGACCTTTGCTTCGATTCCGATCCTTCGCAATCATCTTTGAGCTCGTTTTACACTACTAGAAATCTGGTAAAAAAATGACCACAAATAGAGACCAACGTTGGTCTCTTATGTCAAATTACCGACCAAAACGCGTCCAAACACGCTTGGTCGCTATATTGGTGGTCCCTTTACCTTAGCGACCAAAGTTGGTCGCTAATTAGCGTCCAACCTTGGTCGCTAAGGTAAAAGGACCAACTGTGCAGTGTAAACAAAATACCGACCAACTTTGGTCGGTACAATATTTTAATAATATAAATTTATCGACCAAACTTGGTCGGTATATTTAAATTTTGATATTTTATTAATTATTATAATTTAAGAATCACCGACCAACGTTGGTCTGTAAATTAAAATATATATTATTTTAAAATATATATATTTTGACAATACTGACCAAAGTTGGTCGCTAATATTAAAATTTGGGTTCATAAGCGACCAACCTTGGTCGCTAATGATTAATTTTTTTTAGATATAAGCGACCAACCTTGGTCGCTAATTTCCAGAAGTAAAAAAATTTAATATGAAAGCGACCAACTTTGGTCGCTTATATTAAAATCTGGGTTCATAAGCGACCAACCTTGGTCGCTAATGTTTAATTTTTTAATTTTTAATTTAGCGAAGAATTTTTTTAATAGAAAAGCGACCAACTTGGTCGCTTTTCTGGGTTATAATTTTGGCATAAAATGCCTATTTTGGCAGCTACACCACCTGCCAACATACCAAAATCCCTAAATAACAATACAATTCAATACATACAATACAATTCAATACCAAAATCTCCATAACAACACAATTCAAAAAATACATTAAAACTTACAAATTAAAGTTCAATAGAACTAACAAATTAAACTAACAAAACCAAGTTAAAACTTATTACAACTAGTTCAAAAAGCGGTTCTATTTGTCTAGTTCAAGGAAATAAAGTCAAGGAGTGTTTTGTACAACATCATCATCACCGTCTGATGAACTTTCATCTACAAGACAGTATAGAGAAGGGTCTTGTCGAGGACGGGAAGAACGATCACGGGGAGGACGGGAGGAACGATCACGAGGAGGACAGAAGGAACGCTCACATTCAAGTCGAGCCTCTGGCGATGACTCACGAGATCGGGGAATCGGAAAAGCTCCAGTAGATAGGAGAGTTCTGATCTGAGCTTGCATGCCCAGGAATTGAGCATCTCTAAGCCTTTATCTTTCCTTGGCCGCTTTTAGCTCGGATGTGATCTTTGTCACCGTCTCCCGCATAGCGGAGAGGCTCTCCCCATTAAGTTTCGCCTTGCGAGGAAGTCCCTATTCCTTGCATTCCACACTTATAGCAATGTAATTTCTTAGTAGGAAGCCCGTATACCTTCCCCCATTTTGGACCTCTAGCAGACTCCATTCATATTCTTTCAGCATCCTCGTTCGAAGGTTGGGTTGGCTCGCTCGACTCATTAGGTGGCTAAGTGCGGATGAATTCCTCCACGTTAGTTTGGAAGCGACCCTATACGAAAATTTACATTGAATTAGTATTTCAAAATTTATATAAAAGTAAATTAAAACACTTAATGAAAAGTGAAAGCTTACATATATAGTCGAGGCCCGGTCCTCGACCCACCCTTCGTGATCCATCTCTTTCTTCTTCTGTACAATATGTATCTCCTTGAATAGCTCATCTTGGTTCATTGGATGCCCCAACTTCTTTTCCTGAAAACAAATTAATTTAGTTAATAAACAGAATAGATATACTTTTAAAATTAAAATAATTTAAGCAATTACGTAGCAATCTGCTTTTTATTGTCCCTAGGCTGATCGCACCTCCAGTGTATCCCTTCTCAGATGCGCGAGCTTTCTTTCCTTTTTCGCTCTTCTCTAAGAACTTTGTGGTAATCCATTTCCTTTGCAAATCATCCCATAAATTTTGAAGTAACTAGTCTGGCTTCTTGTTCTTCTTTCTATCTTCGGAGAAAGTATGCGACAACCGCTTGCGAGCTTTGTGATGAAAATTTGCATCCACTTCCGCGCTATAGCGGTGTTCCCATACATACTTGCTCTGTATTTCAAAATTTAAATATTATATGGAAATATCATAAATATAAATAATTAAACTGCTTAAAATAACATTTATACCTTAAATTGATTGAAAATTTGCTCCTTCAGCGAGAATGGGAAATCAGTCCAAGTCGCATAAGGGCCATCATAAAGCTTTCTGATAGATTCGGTGATTATCGTCGTAGTCTTATTACTCGGGATGAACCTGCAATTTAACAAAAAACACACATTAATATCTTAGTAAAAACTTTACAAAACAATAAAAGCAAAAATAACAAATAACTCTTATCCATCACCCTCAGGGACTATGATGATCCTGCCATATTGATCATAATGCACCTCCTCGTCATCATCATCATCACCGTCTGAAGCATGTATATTAGAGGCATATGTGGAATGTGTAGGGGGATCAGAGCTACTATCTCGTAGGCGATCCCTGTGACTGCAACATAGCTGGATGGACCCCAAGTGGCTGTGATACTAATGGTTGTGACCCGAGTGGCTGTGACATGGATGGATGTGATCCATGTGGCTATGGAATGGATGGATGAGATCCATGTGATGCAGATGGATTCGATCCACGTGGTCGTGAGGCAGCTGGACTGTATGCCGGACGTATAGTCCTATGGCCCTGTGATGAAAGACCTGGATCTACATGAAGGTGTAGGGCTCGTGATGTTGTGGCAGCTCAATATAGCCGTGGGGTGGAGGTGTCACGACCCAATTTATCCTCCGAAAGGTATCGTGACGGCACCTAGTATCTATGATTAGGTAAGCCTAAAATTTGCGATAATGACAGAATCAATAAAATAAAGACAGAAAAGATCTCAAGTAGACATAACGTAGCTGCTCAGCATCTACATTTTTACTTCCCAAAACCCGGAATGTCACCATAGTCACATGCTTTGTACTAAATGTAGCTCTATACAAAGAAATAGTGGAAAAATATACAAGTCTTCTATGCCTATACTACAGTAGAAGGGGACTCGTGGGATTCTGCGGACGTGGAAGAATTACCTCGTGATCTCCTGGATGCAGCTAGAACGACTCCTAGCCACGATGCTGGGTGCTGGTACCTGGATCTGCACATGGGGAAAACATGCGCAGGAAAGGGCGTGAATACTCCACATTCGGTACTCCATAAGTGCCAAGCCTAACCCCAGTCAAGTAGTGACGAGGTCAGGTTGAGGACCTACTGAGTTTGTAAAACAAGTGAATATACAATTTTTAAAACAGTGAAAAATAGATAAGCAATGATAAAAAGGATTAACGAAAACGGAAATATTAATAACATAAGAGAGCCCTCGGCTCAGCACAACATATATATCAACAGTAAATGTGCAGTGCAGTACACGGGGAAAGCTCCCGGATCTCAGTCCGTAGTCCCAATTTAAATATGCTATGCAATACAGGGGAAAAGCTCTTAGATCTCTGTCCGTAGTCCCAATTTAAATATGCATTTCAGTACAGGGAGAAAGCTCCCGGATCTCGGTCTATAGTCCTAATTTAAATATGAAATGCAGTACATGAGGGAAGCTCTCGGATCTCGGTCCGTAGTCCCAATTTAAATATGCAAAGCAGAAGTATGTCAATTATGGCTTAACTAAACAATGCATGAAGAACAACAGGTAAGAATAGAGTAAAACTACCTAAGCATGATGTGACTAGTAGCGAATAAGAGGAAATCAAGTCAGAACAGGTAGGCATGCTTACTCTTAGGCTATCTACTCAATTAACATAGGAAGCAGTAATGTATGAATGAAAATGAGCGATTTCATGGGAGTAAAAATAGGATTTTAGCAACAAT
The DNA here is from genome assembly GCA_005239525.1 of Nicotiana knightiana. NCBI lineage: Eukaryota > Viridiplantae > Streptophyta > Magnoliopsida > Solanales > Solanaceae > Nicotiana > Nicotiana knightiana. Next base: position 9,801 of record ML429904.1, read on the forward strand.
GACCCGTGTACGCACTCGTCACCTCGCGTACATGGCGTCCAAATAACAAAATCAGTAAAAAAATGCCTAAGGGGACGCCCCCTACATAGAATTAGGCAAGCCACTTACCTTGACTGCGCTAATCAACTCAATACCACGCTCTTGCCATGAGTATCTGACTCCGGGTGGCCCAAATCTATTCAAATCGATTGCATGGTGTAAATATCACTTCAAGGGAACAAAATAGCTAATTATTTATAAGCTAATACGCGAAATCATAAAATTCTCCCAAAAAGTCGCCCAGGCCCATGTCTCGGAATCGGGTGAAATTTATATTTCCCGAACACCCATTCGCTCATGAACCCACTCGAACAATAATCAATAAAATCCGACGTCTAAATCTCCCTAAATCCTCATATTTCTATTTGGGAAGATTTCATCCCATTTCCATGGTTTTTATCCAATTTCCTTTATTAGATTGAGGAAAATGATAGAGATTAATGATATATAAAGGGATTAATGTTAGAAAACGTTACCTATGATCCTCCTCTTCAAATCCCACTGAAAATCGCCAAGTTCTGAGCTCACAAACAATTTTGAAACTATGAAATTCAAACCCTCGGATTTTTTATATAAACTGCCCAGACATTTTGCACCTGTGACACTAAGATCGCACCTGCGGTGCCGCACCTGCGGAAACCCAATCGCAAGTGTGGAAGTTCATTAAGTGACCTTGGGTCGCACCTGCGGCACCCCTTTCGCACCTGCGTGCCCCCACTTGCGGAAATACCATCGCAGGTGCGGAAATTCCTTTAATGGCCTAGGGTCGCACCTGCGGCATCCCCTTCGCACCTGCGTGTCCGTACCTGTGGAAATACCATCAAAGGTGCGAGACACCAGAACCAGAATGGTTCAGCTATTCTCAAATTCACAAAACTCACCCGTTGAGCATCCGAAACAACCCCGAGGCCCCCTGGACCTCAACCAAACCTACCAACTGACCCTAATACCTTGTTCAAACTTGTTCGAGCCTTAAAAACACATCTCATAACATCAACATCATAAATTATGCATAGATTTAAGCCTAAGAACTTAGGAAATTTCTAGAATTCACATCCGATGCCGAAACACGTCTAAACTCATCCGAATGACCTCAAATTTTGCACATAGGTCATAAATGACATTACGGACCTGCTGTCTCTTTCGGAATTCCATTCCGAGTCCGATATAAAATTTCACCTATCAGCCGAAATCGCCGAAATTCTAACTTTCGCCAATTCAATCCTAAATCCACAACCGACCTCGAAAACACATTCCGAACACACTCCTAACCCCGAAATCACCCAACGGAGCTAACGGAGTCAACGAAATTCCATTCCGGATCCGTCTTCACACTGCTCTAGCTACGGCCAGATTTCTAAAGCTAAATTCCATATTTATGGACTATGTGTCCAAAATCACCACGGATTTCATCACTCAACGCTCCGACAAGTTCCAATAACATAAATATACATGGGAGAAGCGGTAAATAGGGGATCGGGGCGAAAATTCTTAAAATGAACGATCGGTTCGTTACATCCTCCCCCTCTTAAGAAAATCGTTTGTCCTCGAACGAGCATAGAAACATACCTGAAGCTGGGAAAAGATGAGGGTATTGACTCCGCATATCCTGCTCGGTATCCCAAGTCGCCTCCTCGACTGGTTGACCCCTCCACTAAACCTTTACTGATGCAATATCCTTTGACCTGATCTTTCTGACCTGCCTGTCCAATATAGCCACAGGCTCCTCAACATATGATAGATCCTTGTCCAATTGGACTGAGCTGAAATCCAAGACATGAGTCGGGTCACCGTGATACTTCCGGAGCATGGAGACGTGGAACACCGGATGAACCCCTGCAAGGCTGGGAGGCAGGGCTAGCTTATAAGCAACCTCCCTATCACGTCGCAACACCTCAAAAGGGCCAATAAATCTCGGACTCATCTTTCCTTTCTTCCCGAACCTCATGACGCCCTTCATAGGCGATACCCGAAGTAAAACCCGATCACCAGCCATAAATGCCAAGTCACGAACTTTCCGGTCCGCATAGCTCTTTTGCCTGGACTGAGCTGTGCGAAGTCTCTCCTGAATCACCCTCACCTTGTCCAGGGCATCCTGAACCAAGTCTGTACCCAACAATCGGGCCTCGCCCGGCTCAAACCATCCCACGGGAGACCTGCACCGCCTACCATAAAAAGCCTCATACGGCGCCATCTGAATGCTGGACTGGTAGATGTTGTTATAAGAAAACTCTGCAAGAGGCAAGTATCGATCCCATGACCCTCCAAAATCCATCACAAAGGCACGGAGCATATCCTCGAGAATCTGAATCGTGCGCTCGGAGTGCCCGTCCGTCTGAGGGTGAAAGGTTGTACTCAACTATACCCTGGTGCCTAACTCCTGTTGAACGGCTCTCCAGAACCATGAAGTGAACTGTGTACCTCTGTCTGAAATGATATATACTGGAATACCGTGGAGGCGAACAATCTCTCTGATATAAATCTCAGGCAACCTCTCCGATGAATATGTAGTCAGTACTGGAAGGAAATGGGCTGATTTGGTCAGCTGATCCACCATCACCCAAATAGTATCATGCTTCCTCAAAGTTCGGGGAAGTACCACCAAAAAGTCCATGGTGATCCGCTCCCACTTCCACTCTGGAAACTCAATCTGATGAAGTAACCCTCCCGGTCTCTGATGCTCACATTTGACTTGCTGACAGTTGAGACACTTGGCTACAAACTCTGCTATATCCTTCTTCATCCTTTGCCACCAATAGTGATGTCTCAGATCCTGGTACATCTTCGCGGTACCCAGATGGATGGAATACCGCGAACTATGGGCCTCCTAAAGAATCAACTCCCGAATCCCATCCACGTTGGGCACATAGATACGGCCCTGCATCCTCATCACCCCGTCATCTCCTATAGTCACATCCCTAGAATCACCTCGCCGGACTCTATCCTGAAGAACAAAAAGGTGGGGATCATCATACTGGCGCTCTATGATACGGTCATGAAGGGAAGATCGAGCAACTACACAAGCTAATACCCAGCAAGGCTCAGAAAGATCCAATCGCACGAACTGACTGGCTAAGGACTAAACATCTAAGGCTAGAGGCCTCTCAGCTACATGAAGGTATGCCAAACTCCCCAAACTCTTTGCCCGGCGACTCAAGGCGTCGGCCACCACATTGGCCTTCCCCGGGTGGTATAATATAGTGATTTCATAGTCCTTTAGCAACTCCAACCACCTCCACTGGCCCAAATTTAGATCCTTCTGCCTGAATATGTGCTGCAAACTTCGGTGATCCGTGAATATCTCACAGGGAACACCATATAAATAATGACGCCATATCTTCAAGGCGTGAACAATCGCTGCCAACTCGAGATCATGAACAGGGTAGTTTTCTCATGGACCTTCAACTGTCTGGACGCGTAGGAAATCACCCTACCGTCTTGCATCAACACCGCTCCCAAACCAATCCTCGAAGCATCACAATAAACTGTATAGGATCCGGAATCGGTAGGCAAAACCAACACAGGAGTTGTAGTCAGGGTTGTCTTGAGCTTCTGATAGCTCTCCTCACACTCCTCAGTCCATATAAAAGATGCACCCTTCTAGGTCAGTCTGATCATAGGTGCTGAAATGGATGAAAATCCCTCCACAAAACAGCGATAATACCCAGCCAAACCGAAGAAACTGCGGATCTCAGTAGCTGAGGACGGTCTGGGCCAACTCTGAACCGCCTCCACCTTCTTCGGATCTACCTTGATCTCATCCGAAGACACCACGTGGCCTAGGAATGCCAGATAATCAAGCCAAAATTCACACTTAGAAAACTTGGCGTACAACTTCTTCTCCCTCAATGTCTGAAGCACGGTCCTCAAGTGCTACTCATGGTCCTCCTGGGACCTAGAATATACCAGAATGTCATCAATGAAAACAACGACGAAAGTATCAAGATAAGGCCGAAATATGTTGTGCATCAGGTGCATGAAGGTTGCTGGGGCATTGGTCAGCCCAAATGACATAACAAGGAACTCATAGTGGCCATATCTGGTCCTGAAGGCAGTTTTCGGGATATCCGGTTCCCCAATCTTCAACTGATGATAACCAGAACGTAGATCAATCTTGGAGAACACTCTAGCACCCTGTAACTGGTCAAATAGATCATTAATGCGAGGCAATGGGTACCTGTTCTTCACTGTCACCTTATTCAGCTGCCGGTAGTCAATACACATACGCATCGAGCCATCCTTTTTCTTCACAAATAATACCGGAGCGCCCCAAGGTGATACACTGGGCCTGATGAATCCCTTCTCAAGAAACTCCTGTAACTGTTCCTTCAACTCCTTCAGCTCAAGAGGATCCATGCGATAAGGAGGAATGGAAATGNGTGAATCCCTTCTCTAGAAACTCTTGTAACTGCTCCTTCAACTCCTTCAACTCAGGAGGAGCCATGCGATAAGGAGGAACGGAAATGGGCTGAGTGCTCGGATACAAGTCAATGCCGAAATCAATGTCTCTATCGGGCGGCATACCCGGAAGATCAGCTGGAAATACATCAGAATAGTCCATGACAACTGGAACTGACTCAACAGTAGGGGTCTCATCACTAACATCTCTCACATAAGCCAAATATGCATCACATCCCTTTTCAACCATCCGCTGAGCCTTAAGAAAAGAAATGACTCGGCGGGGAGTGTACTCAAAGGAACCTCTCCACTCTAACCTCGGAAATCCTGGCATAGCCAGCGTCACGGGCTTGGTGTGACAATCAAGAATAGCATAATAGGGAGACAGCCAGTCCTTACCCAATATAACATCGAAATCTACCATACTGAGCAGTAGCAAATCAGCTCTGGTCTCAAAACCACTGATAGTAATCAAACATGACCGATATACGTGGTCCACAACAAGAAAATCTCCCACCAGAGTAGAAACATAAATAGGGGAACTCAAAGAGTCCCGGGCTATCCCCAGATGTGAAGCAAAATAGGAAGACACATATGAATATGTAGAGCCTGGGTCAAATAGTACCGATGCATCCCTATGACAAACGGGAACAATACATGTAATGACTGAATCTGAAGCAATGGACTCGGACCGGGCCGGAAGAGCATAGTACCTGGCCTGGACTCCCCCTCTAGGGCGACCTCGACCTCCCCGACCTCCACATCGAGCTGCCTGAGGTGGTGGGGTAGCAGCTGGGGCTGGAAGAATAGCTGGAGGACCTGGTGGAAGACGTGGAGCCTGATAAATCTGAAGGGGTGCACCCTGATAAGTCTGAGGTGGTGCGCCCCTCCTCGCTCTAGGACAATATCTGATCATATGACGAGGGTTCACCACACTCAAAGCAACCCCTCGGAGGACGTGGCGGCTGCTGCTGACTCTGAACTGGCCTGCTGGGCTGGCCAGTGATAGCACCTCGAGCAGGAGGCAGCTGAGATACTGGTGGTGCATAATAAGGCTCCTGAGGTATAGGAGGAGCTGGGATACCGCTGGCTGCTGGGAGAGCTGAATGAACAGGGCGACTCACAAAACCCCTACCATGGTGTGTTGCTGGTGCACGAGTTCCTGAAAAATGACCTGTCTCTCGAGACCTCTTGGCCTCTCTCTCCTCCCTGTCCCGGGCTAACATAGTCTCAATCCTCCGGGAAATACTCACGGCCTGCTGGTAAATAATATCGGTCTCCAGCTCTCTACCTATGCTGGTCCAAATACTGGGGTGGAGTCCCTTAATAAAGCGCCGAACCCTCTCTCTGACAGTGACAACCAAAGCTGGTGCATGGCGAGCCAAATCGCTGAAACGGACTGCATACTCTGACACAGTCATGGCACCCTGGCGTAGTTGCTCAAACTCCACACGCCAAGCATCCCTGAAGCTGTGAGGGACAAACTCAAGTAAGAACATCTCGAAAAACTGAGCCCAAGTAAGTGAAGCTGCCTCGTCCGGGCTACTAAGCTCAAAAGCATGCCACCACTGATAAGTTTCTCCCCTCAGCTGGAAAGCAGTGAAAGAAATCCCACTCGTCTCGACAATACCCATAGTAAGGAGAATGCGATGACACCCCTCAAGAAAACCCAGGGTGTCATCCGAAGCTAGTCTACTGAACTCAGGAGGGTGGTACTTCTTGTACCTCTCAAGTCGGAGCTGCTCTGCCTCAGGAACAGCTATCCTAGTCTCATGCTGAGCTGGAGCTGCTGGGGGCATAGGAATATACTCTGGGACCTGCCCAATATGAACTCTCTGCTCAAGAGTATGGGCTGCGGGAGTTTGTGTCTCTCCTCCGGCCTGAGATGTAGCTGGAGCTAGCGGGAGTAGACCCGCCTGAGACAGAGTACTGAAGGCACTCAAGAACTGGGCAATTGTCTCCTGCAGGTCTGGAGTAACAGTAGGGACCTCATGTGCCCCTCCAACTGTAGTTGTTGGGGGCTCCTCTACCTCTGCTCTAGCCGGTGCTCGGGCTGCACCGTGTGCTCGTCCCTTGCCCCGTCCCCTGCCTCTAGTGACTCTGACTGGGGGCTCTAGTACCTGGTCATCAGTACGTTTGGTACGGGTACGAACCATCTGCAAGCAAGAATAGAATAGAGTTTAAGAATTTGATGATAGCAACTAGCACGATAAGGAATTCCAAAGAATTTGATTGTTCTTAACAGTTACATAGCCTCCCGAAGATAGATATGGACATCTCTGCATCGATCTGCGAGACTCTAATAAATCGCTTGTGACTTGTGACTCCTATGAACCTAGACGCTCTGATACCAACTTGTCACGACCCAATTTACCCTGCGAAAGGTATCATGACGGCACCTAGTCTTTATGACTAGGTAAGCCTAAAATTTTCGGAAATGACAGAATCAATAAAATAAAGACAGAAAAGATCTCAAGTAAATAAAACGTAGCTGCTCAGCATATACATTTTTACTTCCCAAAACTCGGAATGTCACCATAGTCACAAGCTCTGTACTAAATGTATCTCTATACAATGAAACAGTGGAAGATATACAAGTCTTCTATGGCTATACTAGAGTAGAAGGGGACTCGTGGGATTTTGCGGACGCGGCAGAATTACCTCGCGGTCTCCTGGCTGTTGCTAGAATGACTCTTAGCCACGATACTGGGTGTTGGTACCTGGATCTGCACATGGGGAAAACATGCGCAGGAAAGGGCATGAGTACTCCACATTCGGTACTCCGTAAGTGCCAAGCCTAACCCCAGTCAAGTAGTGACGAGGTCAGGTTGAGGCCCTACTGAGTTTGTAAAACAAGTCAATATACAATTTTTAAAACAGTGAAAAATAGATAAGCAATGATAAATTGGATTAACGAAAACCGAAAGATTAATAACATAAGAGAGCCCTCGGCTCAGCACAGCATATATATCAACAATAAATGTGCAATGCAGTACACGGGTAAAGCTCCCGGATCTCAGTCTGTAGTCCCAATTAAGATATGCTATACAGTACAGGGGAAAAGCTCTCGGATCTTTGTCTGTAGTCCCAATTTAAATATGCATTTCAGTACAGGGGGAAAGCTTCCGGATCTCGGTCTGTATCCCAATTTAAATATGCAAATTAGAAGTATGTCAATTATGGCTTAACTAAACAGTCCAGGAAGAACAACAGGTAAGAATAGAGTAAAACTACCTAAGCATGATGTGACTAGTAGCAAATAAGAGGAAATCAAGTCAGAACAGGTAGGCATGCTTACTCTTAGGCTATCTACTCAATTAAGATAGGAAACAGTAATGTATGAATGAAAATGAGCGATTTCATGGGAGTAAAAATAGGATTTTAGCAACAATGACCCGTGTATGCACTCGTCACCTTGCGTACATGGCGTCCACATAACAAAATCAGTATAAAAATGCCTAAGGGGAAGTCCCCAACACAGAATTAGGCAAGACACTTACCTTGACTGCGCTAATCCACTTAATACCACGCTCTTGCCACGATTATCTGACTCCGGGTGGCCCAAATCTATTCAAATCGATTGCATGGTGTAAATATCACTTCAAGGGAACAAAATAGCTATTTATTTATAAGCTAATACACGAAATTAGAAATTCTCCCAAAAAGTCCCCTTGGCCCACGTCTCGGAATCGGATAAAATTTATATTTCCCGAACACCCATTCGCTCATGAACCCACTCGAACAAGAATCAGCAAAATTCGACGTCTAAATCTCCCTAAATCCTCATATTTCTACTTGGGAAGATTTCATCCCATTTCCATGGTTTTCATCGAATTTCCTTGATTAGATTGATGAAAATGATAGAGATTAATGATATATAGAGGGATTAAGGTTAGAAAACGTTACCTATGATCCTCATCTTCAAATCCCACTGAAAATCGCCAAGTTCCGAGCTCACAAACGATTTTGGAATTATGAAATTCAAACCCTCGGATTTTTGGTATAAACTGCCTAGACATTTTGCACCTGTGACACTGGGATCGAACCTGCGGTGCCGCACCTGCGGAAACCCAATCGCAGGTGTGGAAGTTCATTAAGTGGCCTTGGGTCGCACCTGCGGCACCCACTTCGCACCTGCGTGTCCGCACCTGCGGAAATACCATCGCAGGTGCGAGACACCAAAACCAGAATGGTTCATCTGTTCTCAAATTCACAAAACTCACCCGTTGGGCATCTGAAACAACCCCGAGGCCCTCGGGACTTCAACCAAAACTACCAACCCTAATACATTGTTCAAACTTGGTCGAGCCTTAAAAACACATCTCATAACATCAAAATCATCAATTATGCATAGATTCAAGCCTAAGAACTTAGGAAATTCCTAGAATTCACATCTGATGCCGAAACACGTCTAAACTCATTCGAATGACCTCAAATTTTGATCATAGGTCATAAATGACATTACGGACCTGCTGTCTCTTTCGAAATTCCATTCCGAGTCCGATATAAAATTTCACCTATCAGCCGAAATCGCCGAAATTCTAACTTTCGCCAATTCAAGCCTAAATCCACAACCGACCTCGAAAACACATTCCGAACACACTCCTAGCCCCGAAATCACCCAACGGAGCTAAAGGAGTCAACGAAATTCCATTCCGGATCCATCTTCACACTGCTCTAGCTACGGCCAGATTTCTAAAGCTAAATTCCATATTTATGGACTATGTGTCCAAAATCACCCCGGATTTCACCGCTCAACGCTCCGACAAGTTCCAATAACATAAATAGACATGGGAGACATGGTAAATAGGGGGTCGGGGTGCTAATTCTTAAAATGACCGACCGGGTCGTTACAGGAGGATAAGACATAGGCATCTCTGAAGAGGGTGGAAAATATGGAGTATTATTTTCTACCCTCCTTTTTCCCTTCCTAGACTTTTCTCGACCCCGAGAACCAGTAGGGTCATTGTTACCTTGACCCTTGCATGTCATCTGCATGATATAATACATATGTAGATTGAAACATATAAAAAACTAGCTATAAAACGAGAGTTATTTAAAAACCAACTTTTTAAAGCTCATCGACGTATTGGTCCTTGTCCGAGAATTCTTCTTCCTCACTTGTTTGAGCTTCATCATTTGATTCTTCGTCCTCATTTTCTATAATTTTTACTTTATTTATATCAACTTTTTCCAATATGTGTTCAGGATGTTCCAAATCATTTTCTAACTGATCGTCCACTATTTGGTGAACACTGAAGATATCGTTTTGATATGCAACATCTAACACATTCTGGACTTCCACCCTACCTACAGGATTAGTTTTTATTACAACCCACCAATCGGACTTATTCCGCCGCAATGGATAAGGAGCATAATACACTTGCCTAACATTATGTGCAATTATGAAAGGATCATAGCGATCATACTCCCTCGTATGATTAACCTCAATTATGTTGTATTGTTTGTGTACTCTTGTACCTCTTGTTGGATTTGGGTCAAACCACTTGCATCTAAAGAGTATCAATTTCTTATATGGCCAACCTGTATATTCTAGTTCTATTATTTCTTTGAGCACACCATAATAATCAATATCTCCAACTTGGTTGCCATCACCACTTTGAACCCACTCCCCGCTGTTGTTGCTATTTTTATTTTTAGAGCAATCCTCTGTATGGAACTTATAACCATTCACTACGTACTTAGACATTGTTGTGACCTGAAGCCCAGGTCTCCAAGATATATCTTTCAAAAATTGATTTACACCATTATTTGTATCATTTACCTACATATTGTTAAAAAAATTCATAAGTTAGCATAACTTACAAACATTGTTTACCTACATAGTGTTAGAATATTATTAGGATAAACTTACAAGTTGTTTGAACCACGTATCAAATCTCGTATATACAGCATCATGGCCAAATTGACCCACGAAGTGAGTGTGACACATCAAATATTTTTAGTAGTTGCATCGAGATGTAATCACATTAAATTTTATATTTTGATAACTAATAAATCAATACTTACTTGAGAAATGGTACAACTTCGGGACAATTTAGCAACACATGAAGTGTAGCTGACTTGTACTCCATATCACTCAAACTTCTCTTTCCAACATCCTTAGAACATCGGCCTGGTTGATTGAATATGGACATAGGCGGATATAATAGATTATTCACACATTCGACTGTGTGTCTATTGGGCCTATTCCTAGCACATGGCACGTTACTCTCAAAATAATAACAAAAATGAGCAGTTTCCTTTGCAAGATAAGCTTCGCATATAAATCCTTCAATCATATTCCTCTGCTTAACAAATTGTTTGCATTTTCCAATTGTCCTACATAATGTCATGTTAGCCAAGAACATTCAAATAAAACAGAAAATTACATCAAGCTTATAATATTACCTCTCAAAGGGATACATCCATCTGGATTGAACAGACCATCCAAGTCGTGCCTCGTGTACAAGGTGGAATGGAAGGTGTTCCATCACATCAAAAAAACACATGGAAATATCTTTTCCATCTTACTAGAAGGTACACGAATGTTCTGATCCATCCGGAGTAGGTTTTCTTCCCTTAATGTGGTAGAACACAAGTCTTTGAAAAACAAACTAATCTTTGTGATGGGTTTCCAGATTCTTTGAGGCAAACCACAAAATGCAATAGGCACTAAGTTCTCCATGAAAACATGGCAGTCATGACATTTCAAATGGCTCAACTTCCCTACCTCCATATCAACTTTTTTTCCAAGATTCGACGCATAACCCTCAGGCATATTCAATTTCGTTACCCAATCACAAATTTGCTGTCTTTCTTCCAAAGTGAATGTGTAACTTGCTTTGGGCTTGAATATCTTACCATTGTTTTCTGTCTGCAAGTATAATTCAGGCCGCCTGCAATATTCTTGTAAGTCCATTCTAGCGTTCGGGTTATCCTTTGTCTTACCTTTAATATTCATCATTGTGTTGAACAAATTGTCAAAATAATTCTTCTCAATATGCATGACATCAAGGTTGTGACGGAGAAGATTATCCTTCCAATAAAGAAACTCCCAAAATATACTATGTTTCGTCCAATTATGAGTAACACCGTATCCGGGTAATCTATAAGGTGGAGCTTTAGTAACTTTACTGAAGTTCTGGACCTTCTCCCAAATTTCCTCACCTGAAAGTATCGGAGGTGGAGAATCATATTTCATTTTATTCTTTTTGAATCCTTCTAAACTCATGATCAGGAGGCAAGAATTGATGATGACAATCAAGCCATGATTGCTTTCGGCCATGTTTCAAAGTGAACGCTTTACTATTTTTCATGCAGTAAGGACAAGCTAGCTTCCCAGCAGTCATCCACCTAGACAACATTCCATATGCAGGAAAAGCGTTAATAGTCCATTAAATTAGCATGCAAATTGAAATTCTGCTTGGTTGATATGTCATATGTTTCAACACCATCATACCACAATTGTTTTCGCTCATCAATCAAAGGTTGCAAATATACATCAATCAAACTTTTCGGATTACGTGGATCGGGGATAATACAATTTAAGAATATATATGGACTATTCATGCACAACTCGTGTGACAGTTTATAAGGTGTAAGAAAGATCAACATGAATATGATGTTGCAGACACAGAAAAAGGCGTGAAGCCATCCGCACACATACCTAACTGAATGTTCCTTGGTTCACTAGCAAAATCTAGATATGTCCTATCAAAGTGCTTCCAAACTTCTCCATCTGAGGGATGACACATAACACCAGGTGGCCTTCTATTTTCAAAGTGCCATCTCATATGAGGAGCAGAACTCATCGACGCATATAACCTCTTTAACCTAGGTATAAGAGGTAAATAATGCATCGCCTTGATAGCGACCATATTCCCACTGGAAGCCTCTTGAAACGTGGCTTTTCGCAAAATTTACAACTATCTAAAGTTGCATCATCTTTATAATATAACATGCAACCATCTTCACAACAATCAATTCTCATTGACGAAAGTCCTAACTTAGAAACCAATCTCTTTGCCTTATAGAAATGACCAGGTAAGTTGATATTAGCGTCAACTAGTTCACTCATAAGGTCCATGAAAGAGTCCATTGCTGCTTGAGAAATATTTCAATCAGATTTGATACTTAGTAATCTAACTGCAACAGACAGCTTAGAGTGCGAACTTCCTTCACATTTTGGATGACTAGCTTCCTCTAACTGTTCATAAAAAACGTTTTGCGTCATCATTAGGAGTTTGTTCAACATTTTCATTGGGCTCACCCCCTAAGTGCATCCCAAAAGCATCCGCGACCATATCATGAATTCTAGAATCACGATTTGTATTCTCCACCGACCTACTACTTTCACCAACAACCGTTATGAAATATCCCACGGCTACCATAGATCTCTCCATGATTACTCCACACAAAGTAATTCGCTATAAACCCCTTCCTATAAAGATGAAGCTTAACTTCCTCCAGTTTTTCAAACTTCATACAGTCGCACCTAACACAAGGAAACCTAATTACTCCTTCATTTGGGTATGGTGGAAGTGACATTGCATGTCTAATAAAGTTATCAATCCTTATACAAAATCCTCTCACAATCCCCGCCGATTAGGATAATTCCTATTGTACATCCAAGTACGATGTTCCATCTATACAAATAAAACAAGAACAGATTAATTTAGTTAATTCATATCCTAAAATTTCAATTTATAAAGTACAAGTCCAATTCATATCCTAAAATTTTAATTTATAAACTAAAAGTTCAATTCATAAACTAAAGGTCCAATTCATAAATTAAAAGTTCAATTCATATCCTAAAATCTCAATTTACAAACTACAAGTCCAATTAATAAACTAAAATTCCAATTCATAAACTAAAAGTCCAATTCAGATCCTAAAATTTCAATTTATAAACTACAAGTCCAATTCATAAACTAAAATTCCAATTCATAAACTAAAAGTCCAATTCATATCCTAAAAGTTCAATTCATATCCTAAAATTTCTATTTATAAACTAAAAGTTCAATTCATAAACTAAAGGTTCAATTCATATCCAAAAAGTTCAATTCATACACTAAAAATTCAATTCATATCCAAAAGGTCCAATTCATAAATTAAAAGTTCAATTCATATCCTAAACCCTAGATTCTAACTCAACTATCAAGACAATACAAAGTATACTTCAAATCTAACTAAACTAAATTCAACACTAATTAAACTAATTAGTTAATAAAATTAATTAACAAAACTAATTAAAACAAGACCTAAACCATATTCCTCAATAAAATACAATGTTCAAAGAATTGAAACAATGAACTACAATGTTGAAATAATTGAAACAAAAACTAGAAATAACAATGATTCAAGGTTATAATTCAAACCAAGGTTTTTTTTAGGTGGAGAAGGAGAGAGAGGGGCGGCGGCAGTCCACTGGTGGCGCGGCGGTGGTCGGCGACGATGAGGCAGTGGTGGCGCGGGGTGGGGGAATAGGATTTGTGTGAGGGAAATAGAGAAGGGGAGGGGAAGGTGTTGAGAGAGAGTTGGGGAAATTTTGAGGAAGAAAATAAGAGAAATAGGGGGAACCCGTTTTTGAGTCTGTTTTTAGAATTAGCGACCAACGTTGGTCACTATTTTGGTCGGTACATTAAGTTTTGACCATTTGACCAAAATAGCGACCAACGTTGGTCGTTATTTCTAAAAAAAAATTAAATTCTTTTTTTTTTTTTGGTTTTTAAATATTATAAGCTATGAAAAAAATTATTATTAGCTATAAATATTTATTTTATTTAATTACAATTATTATAAATGATTATAAACTATAAGCATAATCTTAAAAAAAATTATATTAACTAGGTAATTACTTTTAATAGATTATAATAGCATCTATGTAAAGGAACTTTTTAAGTTATATTTAAGTATATGAATAATTTCATACACTATATTGTAATTGATGATAAATCTTACATTACTATATACGAATAATTAATCAATTGATAAACCAATATAATATTATTCTATTGTATATAAGTCGAGACGTTTTATTTTTATTATTAATAGATATAGGTCAGACGTTTTGTTTTTTATATTCAACGATGCATCTGAGTAGGTTATAAGTCGATGAATCAATTTATAAGTATAGGGATTGATACACTTGTAAATTGATTCATCGACTTATAACCTACTCAGATGCATCGTTGAATATTAAAAACAAAACGTCTCGATATATATATATATATATATATAACACGCTTCTTTGTACTACTTTAACTACATATATAGCATGTTAGAGTATATTTTAGTGTATTTATCCCTTGTATTACAAAAGTGTTAACGGATTACATTTATATTTATTTAGATAGTAAATATAAAAGTGATTTTTAATTTTGACCAATGTTGACCTGAAAAGAGACCAACTTTGGTCGCTAATTATCCAGAAATCAAAATTAGCGACCAACGTTGGTCGATATTTTCTTCCCCTGTATTAACCGACCAACTTTGATCGATAATTTTAAATAAGAATTATTTATATTTTATACAATATCTTAAATAATTATATAAATATTAAAACTTTATAACTGGGTCCCACTTTAGCGACCAACCTTGATCGCTAATGTCAATATTTCTTTGACCAAGCAAGTCTGACCAGCCCAATCAACATGTTGACCACTTTACCGACCAAATATCGACCAACCTTGGTCGGTAAATTATTTAAAATAAGTATTTAATATTTTTCTTCACATTTACGACCAACTTTGATCGCTTTATTTGACCGACTAATTATGATCGCAAATAATTGATCGGTAATTTCCAAATTTCTAGTAATGTTACCCTAAAGAAAGCCGGAGCCGGAATTGTATCATGAGCTCGATTTTCACCCATATACACTAATAATTTGGAGTCCATCTCTTCAACTTAATGACTTGTGATTAAACCATACGTACATGCATCTTAAGTGGTAAATGGCTTACGTAGATATACTCCCACATTTCTTTACCTTTGATATTTTTGGTCAATTATATTGCTTCAATCCGTTAAAGGATCTAAAGAAACAACTCAAAATTAAGAAAGTGGACATTGTGGGTGAACTAGCTTTCACCATTCACGTGTTACTTTTCACCTCGAGTATAACTCTAAAGCCTAAGGAAAATAAAATAAAAGTTACCCCCACCCTCCCCCCGGCGCCCCAGATGATGGATATTCAATTTTGTACAGTGATCTAAACAAACTGATGTTCATATCCCTTCACGCCACTTGAACTGCAGTACAATGTAAATTTGGCAAAATTTCCAAGAAATCCATGGTAAGCATAGATGCCCTTGGCTTCGGCAATCTGCTTGATGAATATTCTTGATCAGACGATAATGGGAATTTAGCAGTAGTACTACTACTCGTACGTTCAAATGTTTTAAGCCATTTAGCTTGCATGTATCTTTGTTTCCGCCATGGTGCCATATGCATTTTCTTCTCCTTCATACATTTCTTAGCAGCGTTGCACAAAATCTTGATTAATGACATTAATCTCTCAATTTTTCCAACAAATACTTCTGGTAGGCATTTAACTAGTTGATTGTACTCTTCGCTTGCTTTGGCTATTTCAAACTCGGTTCGAAAATTTAATTCAATAATAATCCTCACTTCTCCCTTTTTAGGGTTGGAATTGTCCACCACGTCTATGAATGTGTGTTCACCTGTAACACGGCATACAGAACAAGTTAGTTCAAGATTATCTATTGGAGTAATTAATTAGCATTATGCTAGTGGTACATATATAAAATAATACCCTAGGATTAGATCACAAGTTCACAACTTTTGTTTTATTATTAGATGTATAAAAATCATGTTGTACTTCACGTGCATGGCTTTGACTATAAATTAAATTTAACAAGCCACAAAGGAACAATGAAAGGTTTAGGGGAAAGTGATACTTTAATTTGATATTCTACGTATCGTGTGGTAGTAACATTTTCTTTTCCAGCTGTTCGAAGAATTAAAATATCAAGAATATGTCGTTGCCATAAAAAAATAAAGATCTTTTTAGAATGATGAATGGTGATGGAGCTAGCTGTTCATCTATAATATTTATAGTTGTCACGCATATTTTTAAAGTATTGTCTTTTTTACTTTATCTTTACAAATAACATATTTAAATGTAAATAAGGACTAATTGTAAGTAAATTTCTGCAAGATTATTACCTGAAGGAATATCTGGTGAGCTCCTCCACTTAGACTTGCAAATTGCAGAGTTAAAACCTGCATTTTGTAGACGACTACACAACTCTTGCATGACACAGTTCCGGCAGCCGTTGTTGCTCAATTTCCGGCAAGAGCAGCCATTCTCCGATTGCTTTGTTTCTTTTACAGTTTCTTTAGTAATTCTTCGAATTTGTGTTTCTAATGATGTTGTTCGGCATAGTACAGCCTGCAATAACAAAGAATTAAGTACCCTAATTATGCATCTCGCGAAAAAAAAAATGATTTTAGAGGAGAAGATATAAATAAGAAATGTTCCTTAAGATTTAGGTAATCAAAAAGACAATTTATAAAAAGAGAGCTAAATTAGGAAATCCAAACGACCCCTTAAGACCTTTCCTACATTCCTTTCTAAAAACAAAAGAAAAATAAATCGATCGAAAAGAAAGAAGACTAAGGCATTATCATTTGAGTTTTTTTTTTTCTTCTGAATATTTAAGAAAGAGAATGAGGAGCTGAAACTTACTTGTAAAAGTTGATGTTGAGTTTCCCAGAATTGATTGTCTTCAACATTTTCATT
Source organism: Nicotiana knightiana (assembly GCA_005239525.1). Classification (NCBI taxonomy): domain Eukaryota; kingdom Viridiplantae; phylum Streptophyta; class Magnoliopsida; order Solanales; family Solanaceae; genus Nicotiana; species Nicotiana knightiana. The sequence continues at coordinate 27,007 of ML429904.1, forward strand.
GGTTTCTTTCTCTTCATCTTCATCTTGGTCTCTAACATAAACATCATCATTAACACTTTCCGGCGACGAACTTTGAGCCTCCTCATCAAGAAAGCTGAAAACGGTGTCTGAATTATTAATTGCAGGCTCACCGGAAACATCAGTTTCCCGGTTATCCCACGTCAAAATCCGGTGACTTAGAGGTCTCCTAGCCATTATTCCGACCATGGTCTCTAAATTCTTTAAAATGGAAAAAATAAAAGAAAAGCTCTCTTAAAATATTTGTATTTTGACCAATCTTAGGAACTGCCTTTATATACCCAAAAATATGGGACCCGCAAGTCTTACGTGGAAGGCTCATGCACTTGAGGAGTGGAGCCTTCATTTATCAGAGTAAAATCGAAATGGCCTAAGTCGGTACACCGATACAGCATGGATCCACGTCAGTTATCGTCAATTATTTCTCAAGTTTACCCCTATTTTATTATGGATACACTCGAATATTCTGGTATTGTATTTACATGCATATTTAAAGAATAGCCATTATATATTCGGATATCCTATCCTATCCTAATCTCGTGGATTGCTGGCCCACTAATGAGACTGAACGGAGAAGTGGCAACATGTGGACCCATGATATTTTAATGTTTATCGAGATGTTGGTCACTAATATGGTTTATGCAATAGAATATCCTTAATTGTGTCACTAATATGGTTTATGCAATAGAATATCCTTAATTGTGCAAGATAACAATATTTACAGCTATATATTATGCCTCACTACTTATAAGTTCAAAAAATTACGTTAAATGCAGATAACTCTTCACGCTCTTTTTGGTAATAATAGTGAACTATTTCTTCACACTTATAAGTGGATTTATTTATGCGTCCATTTTAGATCCAAAAAGGTTGTTTACCATCCGATAACAATTAAATTTGTAAGTGATTTTAAGGATACGCGGATTAATTTGATACAAAATGACAAATTAAGTTAGATTGAACAAATAAAGATATAGTAAATTAAAACCACGTGAGGAGGATGGTTCTAGTCTTACTAAAATATTCGCTCTCGATCTGGGTCACAATGGCCAATACTGATGAACAAGAAAATGAACTATGAATAACTGTAAAAATAATAGTGTATTGCTTTGGGATGCGCGTTCAATGTACCTAATGAATAATCAGACTCCCGTTTATATAATAAGGGAGTTTTACCATAAGTACAATTCGATAAAAGGTAAAAAAATCTCCCGTTTAACTGATTACTGGATTCTCGTCAGTACGTGCCAAGATATGCGTCGTGATACCCGGTTGGTCGCGGATATTACGGCCTTCCGTTAATCGGGTTGGACTGCTCAATAATGCTTTCCGAAGTCTCTTGGGATTTGGACCGATCTCGGGGTCATGGCCTTGATATACTCGAGGGCGGGCATCGTGCCCCCGGTGCCTGACTCGACCCTTACCTCGATTCTGGTTCCTTTCTGTCGTGTCCTTTACCTAATTTATTTTTACGGGAACTAGGCCGGCTTTTGGGTCCAATTTCACCCGTATACACATAGTCCCCTCGTTTCTCGGAGAGTAAGTTTTACGGAAACGACGAGGAACGATATGAGTTTCTCGATTTCTTCTTCAACACGATGCGTCACAAAACAACAAAGAATCAAAACGTCCCGTCAGTCACGTCATTATGACTTCAAATGTGTGTCAGTCGTCGGTTGACTTCCCCCAGACGCGATACGTCGTGGGAACCTTATAAATATCCCCTCATTTGTTAATTTTTCACTTTATGTCCAAACTTCTACCCTCGTATCTTCAGGATTTCATTTCCCTTTTTTATACTCTGGCATTTTTACCCTTGTTACTCAAGATTTCTCAGTATGTTGCAGAATTTTTACTCATCTTCTACTCAAGTCAACACATCTAAGTTTTCAGCTTTCACCCTTTCCCTATCTTTTTCAAGTTTTTCCCAGGTAACAATGGCTAAAAGCTCCAAATATGTTCCCGAAAAAGGCCGCTTCTACCTCCTAACCAACTGCCGAAATCAACGAAACCACTTCCGATATGGTCGACATCGGGAGGTCTGTTGCTAACGTGGTTACCGATGAACCGGCTCCTGAACCTCCCTTGAAGATGTTCATTCCCTGGGGTTGTTCGGTCGCTGACGACTTCAAGGTTGAGAAGACCTCTTCGTTGCAGGGTCGGTGTGAGGAGGCGCCGAGATATATTTTCTCAATCACCAAAGACGACCTCCCCGCGGTCCGAAAGGACTGCAACTGGGCCGACAAGAACATAGTGGTCCCCTACTATGAGGAGGCCATTACTACCCATGTTGAGGGATACCTAGTTTCTACACTTATCCCCTTACACTGGGCTCGGTGGATTCGATTATTATAGACTTTTGTAAGAGGTACGAGGTATGTCTCGATCAGAACCACCCATTGTTGTGGAGGATCGTAATCCTCCTTCGATTTTTTGTGAACAAGATCGGATCCTGAGGGTTCACCATAGATCATCTACTTCGTTTGTACAGCCCCCGAATCTTCCGAGGGGGACTGATAAAGCTCGCACGATGGACAAGTAAAGCCCCATTCTCAAGTATCGATGAAGACCGGGATCGAGGCTGGTAGGGACGCTTTGTCTGGGTGAGGACCTCAGACTTGATTCCGTCCGAATCTAGGCCATTCCCCGAGAATTAGAATGCATCATGTAAGTACAACTTCCCTTTGAATTTTGATTTCATGCTTATCTCCCTTTTTCCTCATTGGTCTTCGTGGTGGTGCAGTTGTCGCTCGAGTCCCGAATGTTGTTCCTCGGTTAAAGGAATGGATCGAAGGCATTGTCTCCCATATGCCCTATTCCGAGCGCTCGTGGCACAAACTTTTGAAGGGCCGTTAGGAGGCCCGTTCCCATGGTAAGATCTATTTCCCGAATAAGTTGCGCTAGGCTTCTTCTTCAAGCATTACGTTCTTATTATTAATTATTTTTATTTCCTTTTCGCAGGCTTGCCTAAGACCGTTGAGCTTAGGCCTCCGGTTGGGGATAAGGACTTGCCTGTTGATTCTTCAACTTCGAGACAGCCCCGAGCCGCAGCAGGAGAGAAGAAAAGCAAAAGGGACCCGAGTTCCCCGAGCTTAGAGAAAAATAAACCAAGGAGAAGGCTGGTTGTAAGTCAAAAGAAAGCTCCAGCTCTTGAGTGACTGATTCAGAGTCGATCTACCGGCTCAGGGACGAGCCTGAGGAGGATGAGATCTTTGTGGCTCTCGAGCCGTCTATCTGTGAGGATTGGACGACAGCCGAGGGGGAACCGACGGAGCAACGCGTGCTTTCAGTCCTAAAAGTTGCATCATTCCTTGGCCATTACCTGCAAATGTTAGTCTAATCCGTAATGTATGTAAAGAAAGGAAATGAATGAGATCGTCCCTTAGCAGTAGTATCGTTTCAAGTGGGTGACGTTCTAGTTGTTTGCTAGTCACTCAACGTTCATTGCTTCTAGTTTTTATGATCCTTTGTCGGTGATCTCGATAATTTGATATGGACCTTTCCAATTCGGTCCTAGCTTCCCTTCGTTCAAGTTCCGGGTATTTAGTGTCACCTTCCTCAACACCAAGTCTCCGACATTGAAATGTCGGAGGTTGTCTCTTTGATTGTAATGCCTCTAGATCCGTTATTTTTGGGTAGCCAACCGGATGAGTGCGGCCTCGCACCTCTCGTCTAACAGTTCCAGGCTCATATTCATTGCCTCGTCATTTGACTCTTCGGTCACATATCGAAACCTGAGACTCGGTACTCCTACTTAGACCAATATCAGATCTTAGGAACAGTAGACCAACGAGAATGGGGTGGCCCCTGTGCTGGATTTTGAGGTCGTATGTTATGTCCATAGGACTTCAGGAAAAATTTCCTTCCATTTCCCTTTAGCGTCGGTCCATCTCTTTTTGAGGTTTTGGAGTATGTTTTTGTTCGTGAACTCTGCTTGCTCGTTCCCACTAGGGTGATAGGGTGTTGATAGGATCCTTTTGATCTTATGGTCCTCGAAAAACTTTCTCACTTTGTTGCCGATGAACTGCTTCTCATTTTCGCACAAGATCGGCATGACGAAACGGTATATTATGTGGTCCCAAATGAAATCAATAACTTCCTTATCCTTGACTTTCTCAAATTCCTGGGCTTCCACCCATTTAGAAAAATAGTCAAGTCATAAATAATATAAATTGAGCCTTACTGGGTGCCCATGGTAGGGGGCCAACGATATTCATTCCCCATTTCATGAATGGCCAGGGTGACAAGACCGAATATAGCAGCTCCCCGGGCTGATGAATCATCAAGGCATGCCTCTGACATCCGTTGGATTTTCGCACGAACTCCTTCGCGTCTGTTTCCAGGTCGATCTAGTATTAGACGACTCTAATTACCTTCCGAACCAATGATTAGGCGCCTGAATGATTTTTGTAGGTGAATTTGTTGACTTCCATCAAAACATACTCGGTATCTCCCACTCCCTGACATATGGAGAGTGGGCCATAGAATGTTCTTCTGAATAGGGTACCGTTTTCGGACAGGTTGAACCGACCACCTTTGTATGCAGAGCTCACAATTTTTTAGGATCCGAGGGTAGTTTTTCGGTCTTCAGGTAATCTATATATTTGTTTCTCCAGTCCCAGGTTAAGCTAGTCAAATTTATCTCGGCGCGTGGCCTTCTTCCACTACCGATTTTATGAGTTGAACGACTGTTCCCGAGTTCATTTCATCATCGTTGATCGACAATCCTAATTTAGCAAGAGCATCGACCTCGCTGTTTTGATCCCGAAGTACATGTTGCAAAGTCCATTCCTTGAACTGATGTAACGTCACCTGTAGCTTATCCAGGTACCTTCGCATCCGTTCTTCTTTGACTTCAAACGTTCCACTGACCCGGTTCACCACAAGGAGAGAATCTCACTTGGCCTCGATCACCTCGTCCCCCAGGCTTTTAGCCAGTTCAAGACCAGCAATCATGTCCTCATACTCGGCCTCGTTGTTAGATAATTTTACAGTTCTAATAGATTGGCTAACTACATTACCTATTGGTGGCTTCAACACGATGATAAGCCCGGACCCCTTTTCATTTGAGGCATTGTCCGTAAAGAGGGCCCAGATACCAGAGGAGGTCCCCGAGTTCAACAACAACTCCTTCTCAGGTCGGCGTGAAGTCGGTCACAAAATCCGCTAAAATTTGAGATTTGATGGAGGTTCGGGGTTGATATCAATATTCGATATCGTACCCTCTGATTTTCACGGCCCATTTGGCCAATCGTCTCGAGAGTTCGCGCTTATGCATTATGATTCTGAACGGGTAAATAGTCAGGACGCATATGGGATGGCATTGAAAATATGGTTATAACTTCCTAGAGGCGCTTAGCAAAGCGAGTGCCAATTTTTCCAGATGAGGATACCTAGTTTCAGACTCGTCCAGAGTCGTGCTAACATAGTAAATAGGAAATTGTGTACCCTCCTCTTCCCATACTAGGACTCCACTTACCACTATCTCGAATACCGCTAGTGTCACGACCCAAACCGATGGGCCGCGATGGGCACCCGGTACCTTACTCGACCAAGTACCAACGTAACGTATCATTCTTATTACATCATCATAAACACGTGACATACAGGCCTAATAGGCCAACATAATCATTTATAAACTCAAAACATAGGCCGACAAGGCCGTACAATCTTCCACGTATACGACATATGTCTACAAACCTCTAAGAGTACATAAATGTCATAAAAGTCGGGATAGAGTCCTGCCATACTAAACAATACCCGTCTAAATCATACTAACCAAACAAGCGATTCCGAAGCAAATGGAGCGTACCAACATCTTCCGCTGAGCTGATAGCCTACTTGGAGGGCTCTCGGCCTGTCTATCGGGACCTGCAGGCATGAAACGCAGCGTCCCCAGGCAAAAGGGACGTCAATACGAATAATGTACCGAGTATGTAAGGCATATAAATAAGTACATAAGAGACATGGAAGAAATATAGAGCACATGACTCAACCTGTAAGCCTGAATAGCTTTGTAAATCATAAATTACTTTTAGCGTCATGCATATGCATATGAATGTCATGTCGTGCATAGGTACATGTTTCATAACATCATCAGCCTCTGAGGGCATCCCATCATATCATATCGGCCACTGTGGGCAAAATCATCATCGTATACCAGTTGATCAGGTGGTGGTGCGTATATAACGCCATAACCTTTCCCATATCCCATATACATATATATACATACATATATACGCGTATATAACGCCGTTTGAATATACATACATATATATGCGTATATAATGCCGTTTGAATATGCATACATATATACGCGTATATAACGCCGTTTGAACCATATTTCAGCCAATGTGGGCAACATCATCATCATATACCAGCTGATCAGGTGGTGGTGCGCATATAACGCCCTAACCTTTTCCCATATCCCATATACATATATTTACATATATATGCGTATATAACGCCATCTGGTCATGGGTCAATGCACATGAATGCTAAGCATGAAAAGTACGTTAATAAAATCTTTCAGAGATTCATAAGGCCATTTTGCCTTTCAGTAATATCATAAAGTAAACTTTTTTCAACTTTCATATTTTTCTGAGACCCACGAACAAATGATAAAATATTATGACACATGAAAATTCAAGAACATAGATATATCTAATACTTTTATGAATAGAGTCATTTATGAAATTTGTGCGTTTGCACATTTCGTTCGTATCACATGGATCATGCCAAGAGAAAGAAGGGATAGCCTTAACATACCTGGGGTAGGGAAAACTCGTATGAAATTCTTGGAAAAGGTTGCACCGTACTCCCTTAGAATCGCAAAATCTCACGTTGCTAATGTGCTAAGAAATCTCGTTGGATTTATTTTGTAGGAATTGGTTGAAGATTTCTTAGAAATCTCTTTGAAGACGTTAGGAATACTTGTAGGAATGGTTACTGACGATTGCAGTGTCTTTGAATTGGAAAGATATGAATGAATTGTTAATGTTTGGATGTAGAGTTTTGTAAGGATTCACGTCGGTATCCATCTGATTGTAATGTATTGAAAATGTTAGGAATGGGGTATTATGTAACTAAGGCATTAGTTTTCCACCTAATCAAGAATGACCATGAGTCATTTGTTTGGTTACCTCTTTGCTGCCACGTGGGCGGTGGGGGTGTAATTTTATTAATTTTTATCCACTTATTCGTTAACTGGGTAATGTCCCGTTACTGGTAATTAACCAATTACCCTGCATAATAAAAAAATTATCTCTATTTACTTTACTATATTTTATATATTATATTACCATGGTTATATGGTACCTTGTATGGTACTAGTTCATAATTATCGGGTATTATCACTCGACCCATATTTTATCTCAAATTTACCACTTTCAACAAAACTCGTTTTCTTTAAATTGTGTACCATTTATTTTTTGTGACACTTATTTATCGCTTGTTATAAATAGCGCAAATACGTTAACGTCAAGATGATCTCGTCCCTGAGTCCATGTCAATTAACTGAAGACGAAACTTTAACGTACGAAAATGTAGGACGTAACATCATTTTCGAGCTTTCATCAATTTACTTATGACGTAATTTTACATACGAAAACCTGGGGTGTAACAACTAGGTACATGTACAATTGTTAATCTGCCTTTGGAGTATGGAGCAAAGGCGGGCTCGAAAGGTACCACTTGAGTTCTTCCAAGGCTTGTTGACACTCCGGGGTCCACGAGAAATTATTCTTCTTCTTGAATAAAGAGAAGAACCAATGGCTCTTGTCGGAGGAAATGAATCGGCCCAACGCGGTTATGCGCCCGGTTAGCCTTTGAACGACCTTGACATTGTCCATCACGATAATGTCCTATATGCCCTTGATTTTATTGGGATTGATCTCGATCCCCCGATTATACACCATGAATCCGAGAAATTTCCCGGATCCGACTCCGAATACGCATTTTTTCGGGTTCAACTTTATATTGTATTTCTTCAATATGTTGAAGGTTTCCTACAAATGCTTCAAATGGTCCTCTGCTCGCAGGGACTTAACTAACATATTGTCAGTGTAAACATCCACTGATTTTCCTATTTGACCTTTGAACATTCGATTTACTAGGCGTTGGTAAGTGGCGCTGGTGGTTTTTGTCCGAATGGCATAGCACTAGGTGTCGTACTTAGTGATGAAGGACGTTTTTTCCTGGTCGCCCGGGTCCATCCGAATTTGGTTGTACCCGGAGTAGACATCGAGAAAGCTGAGGATCTCGTGACCTACCGTCTCATCGATCATGTGATCGATGTTTGGCAGAGGGAAAGAGCCCTTGGGGTATGCCTTATTCAAGTATTTGTAATCTATACACATTCTTAATTTATTTCTCTTTTTAGGGACTACCATTACATTTGCTAACCAATCCGAGTACTTAACCTCCCGAATGGACCCTATTTTAAAAAGTTTAAATACCTCGTCTTTGATGAATGCATGCTTGACTTCGGACTGGGAACTACTTATATCTTTGACCAGGTGGAACTCCGGCTCCAGGATCAGCTTATAAGTAGTTATATCTGGCGGAATCCCTGTCATATCGAGGTGGGCCCAAGCATAACAATCTATGTTAGCTATAAGGAATTTAATGAGTTTTTTCCTAAGATCAAGATTTAACCCCGTGCCCAGGTATACCTTACGATCTAGTGAAATATTCGCCCTCGGTCTGGGCTCACAATGGCCAGTACTGATGAACAAGAAAAAGAACTATGAATAACATTAAAAATAATAGTGTATTGCTTTGGGATACGTGTTATAATGTGCCTAATGAATAATCAGACTCCCTTTTATATAGTAGGGAGAGTTTTATCCTAAGTACAATTCTATAAAAGGTAAAAGAATTCCCGTTTAACTGGTTACTGGATTCCTGCCGGTAAGTGCCGAGATATGCGTTATGATACCTGGTTGGTCACAGATATTACGGTCTTCTATTAATCGAGTTCGAATGCTCAATAATTCTTTCCGAAGTCTCTTGGGATTTGGACTGATCCCGAGGTCATGATCTCGATATACTTGAGGGCGGATATCGTTCCCCGGTGCCTAACTCGATAAGTCCCTTATCTGGATTTCGATTTCTTGCCGTCGCGTTCTTTGATTTATTTTATCGAGAACCAGACCGGCTTATGATTTCGGTTTCACCTGTATAAAAAGTTGTTGAATAACTGTTCGTTTAAAAATTAATAATCAACCGAGCTAATAAACCATAACAACCGAGTAGTGATTTTTAAATTAATGTCAGATAAATTAGAGGACTTCAATTATTGACTTACATTTTGAAAGGAAGCTAGTGCTAGTGTTAGTGCTAGTAGTGTTAGAAGTCAGTAGGCGTCGACGACATCATAACTGGCGCCGATAATGAAACTGATGTTTATCGGATGAAGTGGGTCCAGCGTACCCACCCACCCAACAACAAATGATTGATCGAAATTTGACGGAGGAGGATCGCTGCAAATACGCGGCGTCCCGCCAATGGTTTTTGTCATCAGCATTTGGATTGAGGAGAAGTCCATAGGAATGTGGTCTTGGCATTTTGGGAATTTTTGTCTTCAATAATTTGGTGTGAGTCACTCTCGACTCAGGCTCTTAAGTCTTAATATTCAATCAATTATGTTTTCAATTATCATGTCGAAGGATGTGGTTGAACGGATGAGACTGCTCTTCTTTTATTAGAACTTTTGTTGATATGAAAAAATCTTTGATATAGAATATGTTTTCTTGAATGAGGTCTTTCTGACGCGACTCTAAATATAATCGGATTTACTACGGATAACAAACACTTGGTGAAAAATCAAAAAAATTATATTTCCAACTTCCACCACCAAATTCCAATTTTTATTTAGTTTCTCTTTAAATTTTTTGTGGTCATTAATGCTCCATTGAACTTAGAAATTTGATAGCCTCGACTCCCATAGATGTTGATGTGACAAAGAGAGTGATTACACAGTCTTTTAAACGCGAAAGAGAAATAAAAAATTGAAAAATCAATTTCGAAGTGGGCATTTTTCAAATGCTAATTGCCACGTAACCAAATATAATGATTTGTTTATTTTAATTGTTTCGTTATTTCTTCTTAATATACATTGCATATGTTATCTCAATTGTGCTTTTTTTTTTATACAATTAATATTTGTTTTAACTATTTATTTTTTCGGTTAAATATACAAAAGTTACTTGAAACCCTGTTTCTTGCCAAATGAAAAGAAGATTTTGCCAAAATAATGAAGTTCAAATTAAATGGCGTCTTTTGACAAAAAGAAAAAAGTACTGTGTATTTTTTTTTTCATTCAATGAGTATTTATTAAACTATGCATTATTCTTTTTCGGGTTAAATCATAAAATATTTGATTGAAATTTAATTATTTTTAGCTAAAATATATTTTTAGCCAAAAAGTTTCAATAACGTTTTTTTCTTCTTCTTTAGATGCGATGAGTATATATTTTAATATTCCTTCTTTTCCTGATCAATTATCTAAAAATAACTTGATTAAAAATATCATTAATTACCTCTAGCCAAATAAAAAATTATAGTCAAAATAATATTATTTTTTTTACGGATTTGGCACGAAAAAATAATGTAAATCAATAGTGGACTTAAAAAGATAAAAAGTATATACTTTGTTCTAGAAAAATATCACATAGACAAAAAAATCCATATGGCAACGTGTGTATCAAACTCTCAAAGATTGTTAGCGTTCTGCAGGGCTATCAAAATGCCAAGTTCGAAGAAGTATTAAAAATCACGAAAAATTTAAGAGAAAACTAAACAAATTAAAAGTTGTCAAAGTTGAGGTATACTAACGTATTGGATAACTGATACTCCCTCTATTTCAGTTTATGTGAATATATTATTTTTTTGGTCCGTTTTAAAAAAAAATATCTCTTTCTAAATTTGGTAATAATTTAACTTAAATTTACAATTTTACCCTTAATGAGAAACTTTTATAACCACATAAATACTCTGAATCCTTTTTAACTCGTTTATGACTATAAATTTCAAAAATCTTTATTTTTTCTTAAATTTCGTATCCAGTCAATCAGGTTCATATAAATTAAAACGGAACGTAAGGAGTAATTAGTAATAATCAATCAGTTTCACCATACATTTCATCTAACGTGGTAAAGTGCTGGCAATATGAAACTTCAATTATAGGAAACTCCATAAATTTTGCCAGATGGCTATGTACCGAGAAACGAAAATATGCACATAATTAATGATCAACTAGTTGAATTTCAGCTTGATAAGATATTAAATATTTGTTGCATAATTGAGTAGATATGTGGTTTTTATAACTTTAATGTCACATATATGCTAATTAAGTTATGGATATTCTTTTGTAAAATTTTTATCGTGCAAATCATGTTTATCAAAGCTGGCAGATATTGAAGCCCATATGCTGTTGCAGCTCGCCGCGCCTTCCAGCTTAGCATATCTTTAGTGTCAACTTCACCCATCATTTAACTCAATTTTCTTGTGAATTTTATATTAAATAACCGAAATATAATAATCTCATCTTTTCTAAAAAATATAATACACGTGTCAAACGAGATTATACAAATATAGAGCTTGAATGTTGCACGAACAAGAAGAAACTAAAAAAAAGGAAAAAATAATAAGAGGGCGAGATGCTTAAACGTGTTTTTTTTTTTTTTTGTAATAATTTGATAAAATTGCTATCTAAAAAGTATCTCCACAACAAGAGTATTTGTATTTTTACAACTCTTATGGATCACAATTCTAATGAAACTCTTCATTTTTGTTGTGGCATTATCATAACCCTCGTTCTCTTTTCTTTCCTTTCTTTCTTTCTTTCTTGTTCCTTGTTTTCCCTATTACTCTCTCTATTCCAATAAATTGTAATTTTGACGCATCAACAACAATAACAAAAAAAAAACCCAGTTTGATCCCATCATGGGGGTTGGGGGAGAGTAATCTGTACGCAGACCTTACCCTACCTAATACAGTTAAAGAGGTTGTTTCCAATAGACAATTTCAACGCATCAAATAACAGATATAAACTCGGACTCGATTTCTTAATTTTAAAAATATAAACTTGCATATAGTACTACTAATCAGTAAAAAATATTTACTGATTAGTTAAAAAAAATTTGAAAATACATTATTCTACAAAAATAACTATTCAAATCCTCTGTGCTGAAAAACTTTTCCATAGTTATTAATGGGCTCTGGTTTAAAAATGATTTCTGATTCTTTTTCGGATCTTGCAAAAATAAAAAGAAAATCAACTTTTTTTAAAGCAAACGCCAGGATATCGACAAGTCTAGTAATGCGTCTTAAGCTAAGTTAAAAGGCAACGGGTGCACTAAGCTTCCGCTATCTATAAGATCTAAAAAAAGGTCGGATCATAAGTGTTTATTACTTGTGCACTCCTCGTTAAGCATCACTTATTATTTGCAAACAGATAACGTAAAGAACGTCTCATGGATAATTTTTCAATAATAACTAGCATTAGTACCTGCGCGATGCGCGGACAGAAATCATGTCAAATTGTGATGTAGGTTATTTGAATCATGTGCATATAATCTTAAAATATAAATCTCTCAGATAAAAATTATATATTTATTAAGAAGCAGGATATGAATTTATTGTTCTCGTAGTGGACAACCTATTTTTTTAATATATTTATAGTACCCTAACCCCTTGATTTTAGTACTTAATTGCATTTCGTTTCGCTATCAATATTAAAGAAAATTGCATGTCATGTTGTGATTTGTCTTGTTTGAGCACATTAGATCTTATTATTTTAATAAAATTCTTACTATCACTTTATTTTTATCTATATGCCTTTTCATCACACCATTTTTACGCAAATTCTTTTTTTGGTTCTTTACTTATAATTATGTATTATTTAATATTATTATACTATTGTGTAATTTTTTATTAGCTGAACAATTACCTTAATGTCTTGCTTATTATCCTTTTAATAGTTTTTAATTTATTCTTGAAATTTAATATATTTTTATGCATGTATCCTCTTATTTATCATTTAAATCTATCATTAATATTTTTAAATATAATTTAATTATTTAATTTATTTATTTTTAAATTAATTTATCGTATATGTACCCTCACTCTACCTCTATTTTATTTGTACATTCTTTTCCCTACTATACATTTTAATTAGTTTTTATATTAATGTTTTACCTGCAAACAAAATAGTATAACATTTTATTGTAAATTGTAACTTTGAATTAGTCTAAAATAGTCATACAAATGTTCTTTGATTATTGTGTTCCAAATGTATTGAGTTTTCTTATAATTATATAAGAAACAGTTAAATTTTCTTCTTTTTTTTAGTTTTATTATAAAAATTTAATTCTTATTTTTCATTAGTAAAATTAACTATATTAGAAATTTATTAAGTATTGTTGAAACTTTATTTTAATCATGAAAAACAATTTCTTAATTGTTTGAACACATATATCTAAATGTTGTAATAATATTTTCGTTGTCATTTTATTTCTTTACGTACATTTTTTCTTTCTTTTTTAGTTTTGAGATACAAATTAATTTTTAATTTTCATTAGTATAGTTACCTATATTAGAAACTTATTTTATATTTTTAAATTTTTATTTTTATCAATATTTTTATTTTTGTCATAACTAAGACTTCAGTGTTGTAGTATTATCCATAGTTTGAGCATTCTCATTATAATTTTAAGTACTTTCTAATCACAAATTCAAATAGTCTTTCCCTTTCATTTCTAATAGTAAGTTTTTAATAATTTTCTTTAATTTTTCTATTTTTTTATCTAATATATAGTTTTATTACATTTCATGTGAGTTTTTAATTAACTTGTAACTTTATTTGATATCATTATCAACCACTATGGTTTAATATAATATAGATAAATATATAATGACTTTAATCATAAAATAAATATTTATTTTGTTTTAAAATATTTCTCAAAATATTAAAATTATTTAAATTTGTTAATAATATTTTTAAGTATTGTATTTTTTTTTTCTAAACTTATGATTTATATATATCGTCATGTTATCTCTACTTTATTTTTATTTTTCAATATTTATATTTTTTAATTTTATCTATTAGACTTGAGTTACGTGGACTTATCCATATTATGACTTTTCTTATCATAAATATAAAAAACTTTCTCATCTCAAATTTAAATAAGTTTTACTCTTTTTTTTTCTATGATAAAAAATTTGAATTGTTATTTTTCTCTAATTATTCTTTATTTCTGCTATTATATTATTCAATACCTAATATTATTACATTGTCATGTGGCTTTTCATTAACTTGTTTGAATTTAATATCTATTTCTACCATGCTCATTCTAATATAATATAGATAAAGATTAAAAATTATTTCAATAGTAACTTTGACTTTATTGTTCATATTCCAAAATATGATTTTTCTTATCATATTTCAAAAACATATCACATCTCAAATTAATATTTTCGTATAAAATATTCGTTTGTCCGATTTATCAATATTTTTTTGGTAATTAAATCCTTGTATTAACCACCAAAAGTAATATTTACAAATCAATAGGTCACCTCAACCTAACTTCCATACTGGATACATTCTATCTTGACTCTATCAAACTTCCTATCAACTATCATTTATTCAGTAATTACATTTTGCTAACAAAACTTTAGTGTACCCCTCAGATCTCATACTACATACACAAGCTATCTTTTTTCCAAGAATGTCCCGTGTTGTAGCAGGTTTCTCAAATACTCTTGAGTTTCTTTCGATCCACAGTGTGTATACATATTCTGCAACTATCATTTTAAGAATTCTAGCCATTTGAGATCTCCCTTTTGTCTTCAGTATTACCCATTGCTGCCACTCTTCCCATGAAGATAAACTAGTTTGCATTTGAATCCATTGTATAAGTCTACACCACAGTTCTCTACCATATGCACATTCTGCAAACATATGCTCCTTTGTTTTCAAGGCTTGCTTACATAAACAACATATTTCATCCACTTGTATCTTCTATTTCTTCAGTCTGTCAGCAGTTTGGAGTCTTCCGTGCATTAGTAACCATATTATAAAAATTGCTTTTGGTTTGGTTTGATTCTGGTATATTAAACCTTTCCATGCTATCTTTTGTATCTCCCCTATCAGTTTCATGTAAACCTGCTTGATCAAAGTCTTCTGTTTGGCTTGATTGTTGTTGATACTTGCCACATGACCCCTTGCTCCAAATACTTTTTTTAACATCCAAGAAGCCCGCTGAGATATTCCCATAGTAACAAAAGACTGATCTTTAATATAGTAACTATGGATCCATTTAATCCACAGTTTGTCCTTCTTGTTTGCCAGCTCCCAAGTTATTTTTGTTATTGTCGCTTTATTCCACATTGCTAGATTAATCAGATTTAGCCCCCCTGTAGCTTTAGGTGAGCACAACTTCTCCCAGGACACCAGAGTTTTTTTGTTGATCACATTCTCCCCTGACCATACATAACTTCTACAGTAAGCTTCAATTGTCTTGACAACCTTAGCTGGCATGATGAAAATCTGAGCCCAGTATGCTTGGATACCAAAAATGACATGTTGAACCATTTGGATTCTATCTGCATAAGATAATTTCTTTGCTGTCCAAGATGAGATTCTTGCCACTATTTTTTCAATAAGAGACTGCCATTGCATGATCGATAATTTCTTAGAATCAAGTGGTATGTCTAAGTATTTGAAAGGCAGTGACCTTTGACTATACCTCAGCTTTTGTTGTATCTCTTTTTGAGCTTCCACGCTGACTCCTCCATATTATATAGAACTTTTTGCTAGATTAGGTCTAAGTCCCGAGGCTGCTGAAAAGGTCTGGAATCTGTCATGTATTAGACCTACTGAAGTTGCATCTCCCCTTGTAAAAATCAGAAGATCATCTGCAAAACTCAGATGAGTTAAGTCTAACCTTGCACACTTAGGGTGTAAGTGGTATGCTTTCTCCTACTTTAAGGTCTTTAAATTCCTGCTGAGGTACTCCACGGCTATAGCAAACAGAAAAGGGGACATAGGGTCCCCTTGCCTCAATCCTCTAGCTGCATCAAAAGGTCTTGTTGTTTGACCATTTATAAGAACAGTCACACACTCCATAATCCAGTTGATACATTTAGTAGGAAATATCTCCAATCCACTGTGTCATACATTTTTTTGATATCCACTTTGATAAGACACCGAGGAGAGATGTTCTTCCTAGAATAAGCTTTTGCCATATATTCTTCATAGGGTCATGATCATAATGTTCTTTCCATACTCCTTCCACCAGTGACATGAAACTTGGATGCTCTGCCCAAACATTAAAGAATCTAAAAGAAATCTTGCCACTTGGTTCTAGCTTCCTTATAGGAATAATCATTGGAGCATGATCTGAAATGAATGGAAGTCTATATTCTACTTCTATATGTCCATAAGATTTCATCCATTCATCATTTCCTATAGCTTTATCGATCTTGCTGTATACTATATCTGCTCCTTGTTGTTTATTCGACCATGCATAGAAATCTCCTTTCCAAGCCACTTCATTTAAATTCAGCACCTGCATACATTCAGTAAAGTCTTGGATCTCACTTCTTGTAACTGGTTTTCCATAAATCCTTTCTTGAATTGTTAAGACAGAGTTAAAGTCCCCCAAATGATCCATGGTTCATTACTCTAAGGTGCTACATTCTTTAATTGTTGCCATAAAGATTTCCTTGTTTCAGTAGTATTAAATCCATAAACTATTGTCATAAAACAACTTACTGCATTCTGTCTACCTTCAACTCTGCAATGAATTGTTTGAGCAGAGTTTCTAAAACTGTGATGACATAAGTTTGAGGATCCCAGAGAATCCAGATTCTCCCGTTTAGTGCATATTCATAGTTGTAATGTGCTTGCCAACCAGGTGCCACTAATTGAGTAATCTGAGAAACTTTTTCTCTCTTTACTCTAGTTTCAACTAAACCCATTAACTTTATATTATTCTCCTTTATATAGGTACCCAACTCCTTTTGCTTATATCTCTTGTTGGTACCTCTTATATTTCACACCATCCAAGACATTATCAATGTTGAGAATGTCCACCTGTTATAGATGGCTTCAAGTTTGCTATCACAGCTACACTTGGTTGTTGTTGAGACCTTTGTTTCACAGGAGACATTATAGTTTTGGCATAATACATTGGAGTGTCTTTAGTCACTGCTACCATTTTGCCTTTGTCTAATTGCCTGGGAACATCTTCTGCTTCTTCTGCTTGCTGTTGATCATCATCTCTCTCTGTTCGCTTAAAATTACTCTCCACTTCCTTGCTAGTTTCTTCCATTTGTTTTTGACTCATTTCACCATTAGGAGCTATTGCTGGCTCCTTAGTTCTCCATATATTTTTCACTGGTGGTGGTTTCCTTTTCCTGGGTTGGGGAGCTTGCTTTTCACCTTCCTTTGGAAATCTACCACAATCATAACCAGCTTTTAAATATTTGTCACAGAACTCTGGTTTCCAGTCATATTCAACTTCTTGCTCAAAAATCACCCCTGCATCATTCATAACTGGAATACTCGTTGGCAAATGCTTGGTAACATTCACTTCTATAAGAATTCTAGCATAAGAAATTCTTGTCTGTTTGGCAGTACACTCATCTACAAACATTGGAATCCCTATTGTGCTTGCTATTCTACTCAGTTAATTCCCACTCCAACAGTTCATGGGAAGTTTTGGGAACCTTACCTATAATGGAATGTCTGTCATGAATTATGTTGCAAAATCAAAGTGTGGAGATCAATGCTTCAGTATTCACTGTATAAGGCCCAACACATATGATTTCTTTCATATCTTCCCGTGTTTGAAATCTCACAATATAATACCATTCATCATGATAGTACAAATCTGGCATAGCTACTGTATTCCACATCTGGTTTATGTACCTTTTCATATAGTTATAGCTTGGTTTTTCACCCAAAGCATAAACTATTAAGGCACTCTGCCATTTTAGATTTTTCTGCTCAATTTCTGACTTCTCAAGCTTAGCTACTAGATTTCCTTCTATGATTTCAGGAGTTATATAATTCAGATTCATACCATTTGCTGCAGATCTATTGCCTGTAAGTACTTTAAACCAGGTAGACTCTGTGGAAACAACTTGATTTTGCTCCTTGTTCACCAATGGAACAGTAACTCCAGCTTGTGCAGTAGCTGTATTTTCCTGCTCCTTGCTCGATGGAACAGTAATTTCTCGAACTGAAGGGGGAGTGATACTGCCTCGTAAATCAACATGCATAGGGATTGGACTCTGATTTTCTTGTTTCTACTACTGCTTAGCTAACCCTGAAGCTTCTCTATGGTAGATCTGTGTTAGAGAAACATATCCAATTGGCATCTTCGATGGTCCAGAAACTGTCTCCATAAACTTTGTTGAGCTCCTTTCCATGGCATTTAGCTTAGGAATTTTGTCATCCACTCGAATTTGTTGCTTTCTAGGACGTCCACGAGCTTTCTTTCCGGTCATGACGAGAACGGTGCACGTTTTCCTAACATGCGCCGAGAGAACTTGGAGAAGAAAGCTTTTTTTTTAATCAATATTAATATGACTTTATTAATTTTAAAAAAAAATATTTTTACTGATTATTAAATTTGTATATTTTATGTAAGATCTTATTTTGCTGCTTGAATTTTTTTATTTCTTCAATAAATCTTTAATATCTTAAGTAAAATTTTGTTTTATTTTATATTTAACTTAGTCCAAAATATAAATAGTCATAGATTATCTCAATTTACGTCTTTCTATATTTTTTTTATTCTTTTCTATTATAGTTTTAAGTTTGTACATCAATATTTCTATTTATTATAGATAGATAGGTAAATTAGATTTGTTTAGGATCTATTTAGATTCTGTATAAGATTCATTCAACTATTTTCATTAATTGTGTTTCCATTTATAATTTTTAATTATTATTTTTGTCCTAATATTGCCAAGTGACTTCATTTTTGCTTGCCACTTGGCTTAACCCTAAAGCATACTGCCCTCCTTTTAATATCACTAGTATTAGTACCCGTGCAATGCGCGAACACAAACTATGTCAAATTATGATTTGTATTATTTAGGTTATGTGCAAATAAATTTAATATTTATATTTTCACATAAAAATTATAGATAATCATTAAATATTAAGAAAGAAAAAGACATGAAATTATTTTTCAAATCTCGTAGTGGATAAGATATTTTCTTTTTCGTTTTAAATCTGTAACAACATAATCTCTTGATTTTATTACTTGCATTTCGTTCCACGATCAATATTAAAGTATACTAAACATGTCACGTTGTGATATATCTTATTTGAGCATATTAAATCATATTATTTTAATAAAATTCTTACTAAAACTTTATTTTACGTCTCAACTTCAAATATGTCCTATCCTTATACATTTGTTTCTCTTTTTGTTCGTTGCTTATAGTTATTGTATTACTCATTTCGTAATATTATCATACTGTCATGTAATTTTTTATTATTTTACCAACTGACTTAATGGCTTGATTATTTTCCTTTTAATAATTATCGATAATTATAATTTTTTATTCTTGAAATTTAATATAGTTTAACAATTTATCGTCTTACCCGAGACTCTTTTATCATTTAAATGTATCAATAATATTATATTATCTAGCTATTTAATGTATTTATTTAAACTAATTCAAGTATTAGTATAATTCAAAGTATATATTTAAAGTCTAATATATAGTATCATCACATTTTCATGTGGTTTTTCATTAACGTGCCACTTCATTTAATATCATTGTCCAAATATAATATAAATAGATATGTAAAGTTTTAATCTTGCATAAATATTTATTTTATTTTTAAACTATTTCTCTAAATTCTTAAATTATTTTAATTAGTCAATAATTTTTTATGTATTGCATATTTATTTTATTTTATTTTAAAGCTAATTATTAGTATAAATATCCTCACATTATATCTAATTTATTTTTATTCTTCAATTTTTTTATCCATTAGACTTCAATTACGTGGCCTTATCCACAATATGACATTTCTTAGTAATCTGCCAATGTAAAGTCGGTATTATGATTATTTGCTTTTAACTTTCTTAAGTCTGGTATGCAATAACCTATCATAAGAAATGAAAGCTGAAAATGAAAAACAAAACAAACCAAAAAAGAAGAAGAGGAAGATAGAAGATTTGCGTGAAATTTAGGATAGAGTTGATATTAATTACTTTCATTACTAATTTTTTTCTAAGTACTAATTATTCATTTTATCTCAAAATTGCCAAAATGACTTTTTATTAGTTTGCCACTTGGTTTCACCACATTACAAACTATCTTCTTATTTTATGTATATAAAATATATTGATATAGATATGAATATAGATATATAAATATAATTAAAAATATATTGCAATATTTATTAGTTTTTTCCTAATTTTGCTATGTGTCTTACTCTTAATATGTTACTCGGCTTAACCATATCGTAAATTATTATTTTATTATTAAAATAAATTTTAAACTATAAATGTAGATAGATAATGACGTTGCATATATATCATATCAATCAAACCAAATATTTTGTTATTAAATAAGCACCAAAATTAAAGGGACAATACCACATAAACTAAACCTTGAGTTAGGAAATATATCATGAAGGAAAATCCGTCCAAATTTACATCTTTCGTTTATTACTTGGACCAAATTTAAAGGGAGAATATTCCTTAAATAGATCTTTTTATTATCGAAACATTTCTTGAACAATTTAGATTAGATTTTGTCACAATCTTGTTAATCTATATTAAATTTTGTCATAAAATCTATTTAAATTTTATTTTAAAAGGGCCAGGTGGTTTTTTCTCAATACGTTAGTTGGCTTAACCTTATGTTTCACTACTCTTCTTTTAATAAATATAAATAAATAATGACGCTACATATATACAATATCAGAAAAACCAAATATTTTGTTATTAAATAAGCACGAAAATTAAAGAGATAATACCACATAAATTAAACCTTGACTTAGGAAATATATCATGAAGGAAAATCAATCCAAATTCACTCCTTTCGTTTATCACTTGAACCAAATTTAAAGGGAAAATATTCCTTAAATAGAACTTTTATTATCGATACATTTCTTGAACAATTTAAATTAGATTTTATTATAATCTTGTTAATCTATATTAGATTTATCATAAAATTATATGTAAATTTTGTTTTAAAAGTATCAAGTGATTTTTTCTAAATACGTCTTTTGACTTAACTTCATATTTAACTACTCTTCTATTAATATAATATAGATATAGATTACAACTATATCTATAATTAATCAGATAGACTTCTCGACTGACATAAATGTCTGCATACATGCATGTCATACCAGCCACAATTGAAAGATTGGAAGTGAAAGTGACTACACGCCATCCTTATCTCTTTTGCTGGAGTCCAGACATTAATCGACGTACGACAAGAAATTGACGACTTGTGTTGAAATTTTCTAAAGACATTAAAGTTCACCGGGAGACATGAATGAAATTAAAAATTAAAAATTAAAAATTAAGTGGTAAGAATTGTAAAATACTAAAAAAAAAAGTGAAAAAAAATTCAAGTGAAATAATAGCTAAAAATTAGAATTGTGTTTGGACAAAAATATAATTTTGGGTTGTTTTTGAAGTTTTATGAATGATATAAGTGAAAATTTTGAAAAACAGTATTTTGAAGTTTAGAAAATTCTAAAATTTTATCTTCAAGTAAAAATTACAAATTTTATGATCAAACACTAATTTTAAAAAAAAATAAAAAAAATTCTTATGTCCAAACGGACTCTAAAAATCAACGTTCAGCGTGCGACATGAGTGAATGCTCTAACAAGGATATGAATGTAAAATGTCAAAAAGAACTATAAATTAAGAATCAAAATCATATAATTGAAAGTTCATATCAAAAAGTAATTGGTATTAATCACATTACCATGCATATTGTTATTAAGCAGAACAACGGGAGTCTTGGGGTAACGAAAAATTATTTTCGCGTGACTTATATGTCACATATTCTACTTGTTGCGTATTAAGTAGACTATATTATTATTTCTTGAATGTGATTCTTTTCTGAATCCTATATGAATACAAAATATATTATGCACCGGAATACTTATACGGCTGTTTAGTAATGCTTTGCGTTCTTATATTTGGTACACATTAATATATATGGGTGACCAATAAGTTTTATCCTGGACCATATCTTTTGTTCACTCTTATGATCTCCCTCACAACAACGTTCTCTGCCCCATCCAATTTTTTATAAGATAATATTAGTGTATAAAAATCTCGTATTTATACATAATCTACTACTACTATAGCACTCATGTTACTTCTGAACCTCCACGTTGCAATATCCCCCTTTTAAGGTTTTCCTCTTCTTACAAGTGTTATTTTGGCTTTTTCTAACCAGACAGTTTCATATACATCTACAAGAAAAAACGATATTTGTGAAGGAAAAATTTGTCACAATTCCATCACAAAATTGACATTGTAACTGATTTGCGACAAATTTTGAGCCATCCCAATTTCGTACGACGTAAAACTTTTGTGACGGAATAGTAAATCCGTCACAAATATTTTTTGTGATGAATTTGTGATTTGCAATATTTGTCTCAATCGGAGACAGGATCGAAGTCACCTTTACAAAGGGTCACCGAAATATTACGAAAAATTATATAATATATATAAATAAAATATTAATTTTATATATATTAAATATTCTTTATTAAAAATTTCGTTTTTAGTTCTTTCAGCTTTGAATATTCTTAAAAATATTTTTGATTTCGCCATTTGATTGGAGATCACAAACTTGTGATGGACTTTGACAGACAAGTCCGTCACGGACGCAATCTGTTTCTAGTTATCCAACTTTGCATCAAAATTTGTGATAGAATTGTATTAGATTATCATTTTTGTCATTAATTTGTAATTGAATTCATGTCCGTCACAAAATTTGTTTACACTAAAGAATTACGTCAGAAATTTGTCTCAATTTTGTGACCGTTATAAATATTCTGTCACATTTTTGTGTTTATCAAGTAGTGTCATGCTTTAGTTTGGATGTGCACAGTCAATGTTAATTTGATTTCAGTTGTTCATTGTGCGACTCCAAAATTAAGCTCAAGTTGAATCTATTCATTTATAATAGAAATAGCTTTATTTTTGCATTAATAATTCAAAGTTATCTTATTTTAAGCTTGAACTTCAACATTGAATCTGGAATCACGAGCACAAGATCTTAATTAAGACAACTCATAGGAGTTGGATTTGATGTAATTAATTCATCAGTAGGCTTAAGTTAGGTAATAGCTAGTTGTTTCAACTTCTAATTTTTTTCTTTTTTATATTTTTATTAATTAATCTATTGATCAGTAGAGACGGATCCTAAAATGTTGCATGAGACAAATATGGTACGTTGAAGATTTAGATGGGAAACCAACTCGAAACAGGTAGGAGAGTTAAAGATAACATTTAATAATATCAAAAAGAGATGAAGAATGATAGGCTTTTTGACTACCTTCCACATAACATAGAAACCATGGATAAGATTAATTATACGAATGGGACAAGCTAGTTGTTTCATGACAACGATGATCTTATGGCCTTTGTTCCTTTCATGTTTGTTCTTGCATGCAACTCTCCTCCTTTAATTTCTCCTCACAAAAAGGAAAAAAAAAAGAAAAGACAAAATATTTAAATATGTCATAATTGGAATTTCTTTAATTATTGATTTGCGAACCATACATAATATTGCAGTTGCATATTCTGGTGAGTTATTTAGGTTTCACTAAGACGTACGTATCTCTAATTAGTTAAATCATGTGAGTAACATATATAAGAAGAAATACAGACAATTGATATAGCAGCGAAGAACCAACTTCTGGTATTCATTAATTAGTTAATGATTGTGATTAGGCCACAAATGACTCATTACATGTTAGGTATATTAACTTTTCATAACTAAGCAACTGGAGTTTTCCATTTCATCATATTGACACTGGCAGGTATCTTTTATCAACATAAAGTATTTTTATTTAGTCAAGCTAAATTCCCACAGAAATATCTTACTTGAAAGGATCTCATACCTAATTCAACACATAGGTTAAAAATATCATGAATTAGATCGACGCATTTCTTCGATCAATTATATCTTGATACAGCAGGTCATTCTATTGAGAAAAGAATTTTTTTTAACAAGTTTACTGAATGCACTTGTGTGTTACGCTCCATAATTGGGATGAGCCGTGATTGACATCCAAACCTGTATGATCGTTGAGTGAACCTGTATTAGCGGACTGAAACGAGTAAATTTAACGTATAAATAAAAGCTAATCAATTCTTTAACCATTAAAGTCGAAAAAATAAATTTTGGGATCTATTATAATGAGTCTGAGTATTGTTTTCCTCAATAAAACTGGATAGCTCATGAGTTCAATACAAGCAAAGTACTCCCTCCGTCTTAAGAAACATCGGTTAGGATGGGATTTTGACTGCTTTACACTTATTCATGTCTGTATACGGTCAAAATCGGGCTCACCCAATTTTGTGTGATTAATCGAGACCAGTATGGTAAGCCGATGATTGGTTAGACCGAGACATGAAGATGCGGTACCAAGCTCGGGATTCGAAGGACCGATTGAGATCGAGACCAGCCAAGATCGAGACCAAACAGGATAGCCATCGAGTGAGACCGAAGAAAGCCTGCTAACTGAAGCCGAGATATCCGTGATCGAGCAAGGATCATGGCGGAAATCTCGGCACGTATCAAATCAACAACGGTTATTTAAACAATCATGGGATTTCCTTATGTATTTAGAATTGTATCATAAGTAGGATTCCTCTACTATATAAAGAGGAGTTCTGATCATTTATAATCATCTAATTCTCGCATAACAAAGAAATACAATACATTTTCTCTCTTAAGATCTCTTATTCTTCAGTTAGGTCATATTTCTTAATTTTAAACTCAGTCGGTTCGATCTAGCTCGAGGACCAAGTTGCACTTTATATTGGTTTGCTTTATTTTTCAGTCAATTATTAACATTAATTAACATATTTATCAATTTGTGCCAAGTGAAATCACATATCCTTAAAACCACTTATAAATTTAATTGTTATCCGATTTTGAGGGTTAACAGCTTGGGGCCCACCGTGGGGCTAAGGATAATAGTGATTGCCTGATACTAATTCTTATAACACACACTGCTTTACGCTTGTTCTCGTAAGTGTTTTTGATTTCAGGATCAGCATGTCAAACTCTCAAACAGTACCCACACACACCGACAATGGCCTTGATTTTTAGGGAGAAAACGACAATAAAGCCGCCCCAGGGATTGAAGTACTTCAGGCTGACCTCGAGGGAGTACCGGCTGCAGACCCCATCGACGTCAGTTCCCATGTTGCCCTGAATGCGAATCTGGGTGTCGACCCTGAAAATAGCGTCCACAGAGATGTTCTATCAGCCGATCAGAATACACAAGGCGGCGAAGACGGCGGAGTCAGCCTTCGATTAATATTCGAAATGTTGCAGGCTCAACAAGCTGCCATAGCGCAATTCCAAAATCAGAACCACGCACTGAGTAGGCCCGAACCGTAGCCCTCACTAGAAGTTGTTTACAGGGCCGAACCAGTACCGAAGAGGTCAAACGTGAATGAATCGGGGACTGAACCCGCTATTATGAAAATGCTAGAGGAGCTCACGAGGAGAACTGAATCAGGGGTGAAGAAGATTGAAGCAAATGACAAAAAAATGGAAACGTATAACTCCCGAGTTGATCAAATTCCGGGGGCACCACCGATTCTGAAGGGTTTGGATTCAAAGAAGTTCGTACAAAGGCCTTTCCCCCCGAGCGCGGCTCCTAAGCCCATCCCAAAGAAATTCTGCATGCTAGAAATTCCCAAGTATAATGGAACTACCGACCCCAATGAGCATGTCATTTTTGTTACACATGCGCAATCAAGGGAAACGATTTGGAGGATTATGAGATTGAGTTCGTTCTGTTGAAGAAGTTTGGAGAAAGTTTATCGAAGGGGGAGATGATATGGTACCATAATTTTCCGCCCGACTCTATTGATTCCTTTTCCATGCTCGCAAATTCCTTCGTAAAGCACATGCCAGAGCCATAAAGGTCGAGACTAGGAAGTCGGACCTCTTCAAAGTGAAGAAGAAAGACAACGAGATGCTTAGAGAGTTCGTATCTCGGTTCCAGATGGAACATATGGACCTACCCCCGATCGCAGATGATTGGGCCATC
The DNA here is from genome assembly GCA_005239525.1 of Nicotiana knightiana. NCBI lineage: Eukaryota > Viridiplantae > Streptophyta > Magnoliopsida > Solanales > Solanaceae > Nicotiana > Nicotiana knightiana. The sequence continues at coordinate 53,330 of ML429904.1, forward strand.
CATACTTTTACTCAAGGGCTGAACATATGAAGTTCGGTGGCCTCACGACAATTAAAGCAGAATTTGATCGAATACCTAGCTGTAACCTGGGCCGACGTGCGTAATCAGTACCAGTCAATAATCAGGGTCGAGGATGATCAGTTAGGAACTCTTTCTGGGTCCGTTTATCCAAACAGGACCGTCGGCAGAATTCAAAGGGATATCGATAGAGAATCATGATCGAATAGAGATTGGTATCAACCATACGGTGGAGATCGGAGAAATAGTGGTCCTGGACGCAACCTCGTTCGAAGTGATAGAAGAAATGACAGAAGACATAGCTCCCGAGGGCTCATGAGTAAGGGTGGTTTCGATAGAAATGTCGAGCCCATAGAAGCACCACGACTATCGGAATACAACTTCAACATTGATGCATCAACTATTGTATCGGCCATGGGGAGAATTGAAGACACCAGGTGGCCCCGAACTCTACAGACCGATCCGGCCTAGAGAAATTCTAATCAAATGTGTAAATATCATGGTATTCATGGTCATAGAACAGAGGACCGCAAACAACTGAGGGAGGAGGTAACCTGTTTTTTTAATGAGGGTCATCTTCGAGAATTCTTGAGCGACCGAGCTAAGAACCACTTCATAGATAGGGATGCAAACAGGAAAAATGAGCAAGAAGAACCACAACACGTGATTCGCATGATCGTTGGTGGGGTCGACATTCCATAGGGACCCGTATTCAAACGCACCAAAGTGTCTATCACGAGGGAAAAGAGAACTCGGAATTATGTACCGGAAGGGACCTTGTCTTTCAATGACGAGGATGCAGAGAAGATATCACTACCCCACAACAACGCAATAGTAATATCTGTTCTTATGAATAAATTCAAGTTAAACGTGTTTTGATTGATCCAGGTAGCTCGACTAACATCATTCGATCGAGGGTCGTAGAGCAGCTCGGCCTACAGGATCAAATTGTGCCCGCAGCCCGGGTTCTTAACGGTTTCAACATGGCGAGTGAAACCACCAAAGGTGAAATTATCTTGCCAGTGAACGTGGCCAGTACCATCTAAGAAACAAAGTTCCATGTGATCGAGGGTGATATGAGGTACAACGCCTGCTCAGAAGGCCTTGGATCCATAATATGAGGGTAGTACCCTCGACCCTTCACCAAGTTCTAAAGTTCCCGACACCGAAGGGAGGTGTACGGAGAGAAACCTTCCACCAAGTAGATGTTTGCAATCGAAGAAGAGATACCGATCTCGGCACTCTCATCAGCAAAGGGATCAGATTCGAAGGGAAAACAAGAGGCCAAATAGCAACCACAAATACCAACCTCGACCCAATTGGAGGAGCAGGGGACAGACGAGGATGATGAGTATTGGATTCCCCGATTTTTCATAATTCTCGATGACTCTGACGCCACAAAATCAACGGTCATAGAGCTGGAACAAGTCATATTGATCGAGTATTTTCCCGAACGAAAAGTATACCTGGGCACGGGGTTAACTCCCGAGCTCAGGAAAAAAACTTATTCAATTCCTTTTAGATAACATGGATTGTTTTGATTTGTCCCATCTCGATATGACAGGGATCCCACCAAACATCACTACCCACCGATTAAGCCTAGACCCGAAGTTCCGTCCGGGAAAGCAAAAAAGAAGGCCCCGGTACGAGGTTAAGCATGAATTCATCAAGGACGAGGTAACCAAACTTCTCAAAATAGGGTCTATTCGGGAAACATGCCCTAAGGATTCTTTTCCTTTGTCGAATATCGATCGTATGATCTATGCCACGGCTATCCATGAGATTCTCAGTTTTCTCGATGCCTACTCCGGGTACAACCAAATACAGAAAAACCCTGAGGACCAGGAAAAGACTTAGTTTATCACTAAATACGGCACATACTGTTATAATGTAATGTCGTTTGGACTAAAAAATGCCTGTGCAACTTATCAACGCCTAGTAAATCGAATGTTCGAAGAACAAATAGGAAAATCAATGGAAATTTATGTTGATGACATGTTAGTTAAGTCCCCACGAGCAAAAGAGCATTTGAAACATTTGCAGGAGACTTTGGATATACTGAGAAAGTACAATATGAAGCTCAACCCAGAAAAGTGTGCTTTCGAGGTCAGCTCGGGTAAGTTCCTTAGCTTCATGGTATCTAATCGGGGGATCGAGATCAACCCTGATAAAATCAAAGCAATCGAGGATATTACGATCGTAGATAATGTCAAGGCCGTACAAAGGCTAATAGGGCAGATAGTCGTCCTAGGGCGATTCATTTCGAGGTCCTCGGATAGGAGTCACTGATTCTTATCAGTACTTAAGAAGAAGAGTAGCTTTGCATGGACTCCGGAATGCCAATAGGCCTTGTAGGAACTAAAACGATACCTATCGAGCCCGCCACTGCTTCACACCTTGAAAGCGGGCGAGCAGCTCTACTTGTACTTGGAAGTCTCAGAAATAACGGTAAGTGGAGTCCTAGTCCGAGAATAACAAGGTACGCAATTTCCTGTTTATTATGTCAGTCGGACCTTAGGTGAGGCCGAAACCAGATATCCACACTTAGAAAAATTAGCGGTTTTTCTAATAAGCGCCTCTAGGAAATTAAAATCGTATTTCTAATGTCATCCAATATGTGTTGTAACTACCTATAACCTTTCACAAACCCGAACTTTCGGTTCGATTGGCCAAATGGGCTGTGGAGATCAGTGGGTACGATATCGAGTATCGACCCCGAACAACCATCAAGTCTCAAATCTTGGCAGACTTCTTGGCCGACTTCACGCCAGCCCTCGTACCCGAGGTCGAAAGAGAACTGTTATTAAAATCGGGTACATCATGGGGGGTGTGGACCCTCTTCACGGATGACACTTCGAACGCGAAGGGGTCCGGGCTGGGTATCGTTCTAAAACCACCCACGAGTAATATTATTAGACAATCTATCAGGACTTCAAACTTAACTAACAATGAGGCCGAGTATGAGGCTCTGATTGCAGGTCTCGAGTTGGCTAAAAGCTTGGGAGCAGATGTCGTCGAGGCCAAATGTGATTCCCTCCTCGTGGTAAACCAAGTTAATAGGAACTTTTGAAGTCCGAGAAGACCGAATGTAGAGATACTTAAAATGGACCTTACAACATGTACCTCGAGAACATAACAACGAGGCCGATGCTCTTGCAAACTTAGGATCATCGGTCGAAGACGACGAACTCAACTCGGGGAATGTCGTACAACTCGTGAGATCGATGAACGAAGAAGGCCACAGTGAAATAAAAAAGTCTGACCCGGGAAACTTCCATCAGATCCAATGTAATCGAGAGGTTTACGTACGAAAGCAGCACAATTCACTTTGTCCGAAGACAGAATGCTATTTAGAAGGATGTTCGATGGACCATTGGAAATATGTTTGGGACCGGGAGATACCGAATACGTTCTATGGGAAATCCATGAGGGTAGTTGTGGAAATCATTCTGGTGCCAAGTCGTTGGTCCATAAAGTAATCAGAGCACAATATTATTGGATTGACGTGGAGAAAGATTCGAAGGAGTTCATTCGAAAGTGCGACAAATGTCAAAGGTATGTACCAATGATTCACCAGCCTGAAGAGCAGGTCCACACGGTCTTATCCCCATTGTCATTCATGAAATGGGGAATGGACATCGTGGGCACTCTCCCATCGGCCCAAGGTAAAGCTCAGTTTATTTTATTTATGACTGATTATTTTTCTAAGTGGATTGAAGCAAAGGCTCTCGAGAAAGTCAGAGAAAAGAAAGTCATAGACTTCATTTGGGACCACATTATATGTCGATTCGGGATGCCTACCGAGATTGTATGTGATAATGGAAAGCAATTCATCGGCAACAAAGTAACTAAATTTCTCGAGGGTCACAAGACCAAAAGAATTTTATCGACACCTTATCATCCCAGTGGGAACGGACAAGCCGAATCAACCAACAAAACCATTATTCAAAATCTTAAGAAAAGGTTGTCCGACGCCAAAGGAAAGTGGAGAGAGATACTGCCCGAGGTTCTTTGGGTTTACTGCAATATGTCGAAGTCTAGTACGGGTGCAAAGCCGTTCTCACTAGTCTATGGTGCCGAAGATCTTATCCCGATCGAGGTTGAAGATCCTAGCTTGAGGTTCCGATATGCAACAGAGAAAAAGAATCATGAGGCCATGAATGTGGGCCTAGAATTTTTGAACAAAAGACACGCCACCACCCACGTTCGATTAGTGGCACAAAAATAGCGGATCGAAAGGTACTATAATCGAAGAGCCAATCTTCGAAATTTTAACATCAGGGACTTGGTGCTAAGAAAAGTCACCCTCAACACCCAAATTCCAAATGAAGGAAAACTGGGTCCGAACTGGGAAGGACCGTATCAGGTCCTAGGAATCATCGGGAAAGGATCTTACGAGCTCAGCACGATAAACGGCAAATAAATACCGAGCAATTAGAACATATCGCTCCTAAAATGATACTACTGCTAAGGTACGACTCTTCCATTTTCATTTATATTTTAAACTAACCATTATAGGTGTTTGATTAGGAACATTGATGGAATCTTCAACACAAAGTTATTAGGTCTGAAAGCACGCATTGCACTCTTTTTTCCTTAGACCGGTGTTTGTCAAAAATGGGTTTTCCGGTGAGGTTTTTAACTAGGAAACCATTGATCGTTCTAACTTAGAATAATTCAACAGTATCCGAAGCTTCTTTACAATCGACCTCGAATACTGGGGGGCATTACCCTCGAATGTCAACTTTGTTGCAAGAAAATTACTTCATGGCAGCAGGGTCTCGATAGGCAAATTTTGTAAGGGCCAAACGGTCAAGTGAACCGTGCCCGTATAGGTTGCTTGAGCCCTAACACTAAACATATATGCATGTATAATCATTTATAAAGAGAAGTACATTTCCTTGCCGATATCTCATGCCTTATAAAATTTTTCTACTTTACAATTTCATACTCTCGATCTATTTTGTAAACAGGCTTAAGGGCCGATCATAACCGGAGTTCGGATAACTACCCCCACGCTTGGGGACTGCCATCCAAAAAATAGACGAGATCGAATTATTAAAACTTCGAGACCATAAAACCTTAAAGGCAATCCTCGATTTCTATAAGCCACGGCCACCCCACTCGAGGAATGACACTTCGGTCAAGCCTGAAGTAAAACAGGAAAACGAGCCCAAGAGGAAAATCCCGAACTAAAGAGGCTACGGCCGAATGAGCAGGATTCAGAGACGTCCGAATTCCGTAATAAAACAGGCCTTTGAATTACTTTTTTTCAAAAACCGGTTAAAAAGGCTACCCCAGCCAAACCATAAAAAGGCTTCGATAATATCAAGCCTCGGAAACTCTAATGAGTACAAAATTGTTCGAACTCTCGAACAATTTTCTTATTTTCATGCTAAGGCATTACAAATCTTACAAATACAAATGATAAAAACTTTTCAAGCCGAAAAGGGGTGAAAGCCATAAATATTCTTCTTACAAAGGACATTTCGGCCTAATACAAAAGCCTAAGGGATATTTTATGCTTTGAGTTTGAGAGACCATCCTCGCTCAAATAAAAAACCTACGGGTTACCTTTTTTCGAGTTCGAGCAAGCACTTACCCGATCGCAAAAAATATACTAGTCCGTTTTCGGTCAAATTGCCTAAACCTCGAACCTTAGAAAATAATTCCATAAGGAAAAAATAAAGCAAATAAACACGATTTCACAAAGTAGAAAATTCTTATATATGTCAAAATCATTTACAAGGGCAGCAAAGCCCGATCAAAATCCTTTACAAACAGCCCAAAAGTAGCCCCAAAGAAAAAGTAAATGCAAAAGAAAAGAGCAAAAATATTAAGGCCTATGGATCTTGGTCTTCGTCAGAAACGGCATCCTCATCCTCGAAATCTTCTTCTTGCTCATCAGAATCATCCTCGGGAAGGCCAATCTTCGAGCCCGGTGTTCTTCTGCTCGGGAGTTATCAACCTTAGCCGCGATATTGAAATCTTGGGCTTGAGCATCTTCTAAGGCCTCCCTCCGGGCTTGCCATTTCGCATGATCGATCATGCTCCTGGCTTTGGTTTGGATGGCCTCGATATCGGCTTTGAACTGGAACACCTTTTCATCAATCGAGTCTAGTTGGGACTGGATCTCCCTGATTGTCACACCCTTTTCCATCCCCCAAAAGATATATGTATGGATGAGGGTTAAAAAGTTTTTCCAATTAAAGTGACAATTTTGAAATAGAGATTTTTTTTTATTCAGAGTCGCCACTTGAAATTGATTTTTGGGTGTTCCAAGTCACTTTTTATTTGAATCCCTAGTCAAAGGAAGGTTTAACTCTTTTATTATTGGTCTGCAAAAATAAAGTCCGGATAAGGAATTCTGTTGACCGGGGAGAAGAGGTAAGACATTCCGCGAGTCCCGTGATTCTAGTACGGTCGCTTTATTGACTTTAACTTGGCTTGGATTAATTTTGGACGAAATGTGATTTATTGATTTTCATGCTTTGCCTATATCCACTTTTATTTATTAAAAAACATTGAAGAAAAGATTTGAATAATATTAAATTGTCCTAACCGCACCTTGCAAGCGAATGCGCTATCGAGATAAATTTTATTAATTTTTGTCATAACAACGCTACACAAAAGAATCCGCAATCATGACAAGAATTATTATTACGTTATTATTTTTTGGAAAAAATTAACACATTTAAGAAAAAATATTTTTATGAAAAGTTACTATCGCGCTACGCAAGCGAATCCGCGACTAAAGTGGTTAATTAAATTTTAAAACTAAAACTATTGGATAGTGTATTAAATTATGAGTTAATTTTAATGAATGTTAAACATCATGCTACGCAAACGAGTCAGTGAATAAACACAAAAAAGGTTAAAGTGCGCCTATTAGTTGCCTAGCGTGCTAAATTAATTATTAAAAGTAGTTAAATTATTTAATTAATTATTCAAGAGGAGAGGATATACTACTTATAAATTTTATTTAACTAACCTATAGCTTGAACTTTCTAGGCTTATGCTTATTGAAATTCCATGGCATTAGGACATTTATTTGTTTGTGGAAAAAAGGGGCTAGCTTATTGACTAAGGAAGAACTCAGCTTATGGATGTAGCAATGTGCTGGTTATTGAAGCTGTAATATACGTGTGTGTATATATATATATATATATATATATATATACACACACGTATATTACAGCTTCAATAACCAGCACATTGCTACATCCATAAGCTGAGTTCTTCCTTAGTCAATAAGCTAGCCCCTTTTTTCCACAAACAAATAAATGTCCTAATGCCATGGAATTTCAATAAGCATAAGCCTAGAAAGTTCAAGCTATAGGTTAGTTAAATAAAATTTATAAGTAGTATATCCTCTCCTCTTGAATAATTAATTAAATAATTTAACTACTTTTAATAATTAATTTAGCACGCTAGGCAACTAATAGGCGCACTTTAACCTTTTTTGTGTTTATTCACTGACTCGTTTGCGTAGCATGATGTTTAACATTCATTAAAATTAACTCATAATTTAATACACTATCCAATAGTTTTAGTTTTAAAATTTAATTAACCACTTTAGTCGCGGATTCGCTTGCGTAGCGCGATAGTAACTTTTCATAAAAATATTTTTTCTTAAATGTGTTAATTTTTTCCAAAAAATAATAACGTAATAATAATTCTTGTNTCAATAAATGATGTAACCGAAACATGATAAAAGCTCACTGAAATCTAAAGCTAATAAATGAAACAAAGATTTAAACAAAATTCAACAAGGATATTTATATATTTGAAGAATAACTTCAGAGAAGGTTAACAATTTAACTAAGCAAGGAGATGCCAAAGCAAGCCAATAAAAGCGTCAGCATAGTAAACTAAAGCAATTAGATTCATATCTACAACGTGCTCACTTAAAGTAGATTAAGAACTTTAAAGTACAATAAAATGAGAAATGGACTTTCAACAACTAGATGAAAATAAGTAAAGAGTTGTTTCTAAAAAGTAAAACCATAACAACTGCATATTTACATGTTTTTATACATGAGTACAATATTCATTCTTAAGCAAAGATCAAGTACAATATGCTTAAGCTATCCAGACAAATACGAATCTTCTTATTACTATCGAATATCTGCAATATAAAAATAACGTAGGAATTACCTGGTTCGCAGAATAAAAATACAGCAGTGAAATGAGCAGAAACGACACCAAAACAACAGTGAAAACAAGCAAAAATACCAACAAAATCGTATCTAAATAGCCCCAAAACTTTAATGAAGAATCCCAGAATCAACTCTAAAAGACTCATTTTTTTAAAAGGGTTTTCACTCTAAGAAGCACTCACAAAACTCATAATTTTCAGCTTATTATTAGTATTTAGTTGTTGATTTTTCTCAAGGATATGTGTCTTTTTAGAGTGTAAAGGATGATTTCTAAGTGTGTTAGAGTGTGTGAAGATATGTCTGTAAATGAGTGAGAGGAGACCTCTTTAAGTAGGAAAAGAAAGCACCTTTGGACAAATTTTGGTTCACCTTTGGACAGGTTTTGGTTCACCTTTGCACTTACTTTTGTCTCACCAAAACCTTGTCCAAGGACTGTCCAAATAGGAGAAAGGAAATTCCTTTCACTAAATTCAGAAACAAGGAGAGTAGTTGTACTCTTAGCATGCTTCAAATAGTAAAAGTAAACTAACATGTACCTTATTCTCATTATTCACCTCTACCCTTCACAAAATAATATCTAACTACAACTAATTCAAATCAGTGTAGAAGCAGAAAATTCAACATTAACTTAGCCTATTAAACCAGATTTTAAACTCAAATAATCATAGGCGACATCAACATCAAACGACTGAAATGAGCAAAACATATTAGCAACGAAGTAATTAGTTAAAACAAACTAACTGAGCGACAAACCAATCGGTCGAGAAAAGTATGAGAATCCGATTACGACCTAAAACATGATTTCTTATTGGTTAAACTAACTAATTAAATATGTAACTAAAACAGTTAATCGGAGATAGAAACAAACATTAAGGACAACTAAAGACGTATTAAACGACAAAACAATTAAAAAAACAACGATGTACGCAACAGAAAAACAAGACAAAACTTAATGCTAACCTAAAAACAAATATGAAGAAAAACCAAAAATAGGGATTAATATTTTACCAATTTCATAATTCAAGTGCCCGAGTGCCAATTCGTCAGCAATGTGAATTTCGAGTATGATTTTCTTATTGACAAATCGTGACCGCAAACTCCGGTGAGCCGAAGGTCAGTCGCGATATCACCAACAACAAAGTTGTGCTACGAGTTCTAGGTTGGCCTAAACAAAGGCGTGGTAGTGGTTGGAGTTTCGGGTTTGGGCAAAATTGGTTGAGTTTTGGTAGGATTTGGAAGGTGTAAGTTATAGGTTTGGCAAGAGGGTGAAGAGGGGAGTGCATGGTGACATTTAGGGGCTAGTGGAGTTGTGTCCATGGCGGCAGTGGTGGTAGTATGAGGTGAGGGAGAGGGTTTTGAGGATTTTGGGGTATGGAATGTGAAAGAGTAGGAAGAGAGGTGGAGTTGGTGAAATTTTGAGGGGTTTTGGGTGGTGGCGCGCAGCGGGGCAAAGGCGGCGACGCGACTTGGGTTTGGTTTTGTCAAGTTTTGCTGGAGATTTGGGGGATTTGGGTTGTGGATCTAGAAAGGGGGTGAGTAGAGGAAGGAGGTGGTGTAGGTTTGATGGTGTTTGAAACACCAACGATGGTGGCACATAGTGGAGGCAGCTTGAGCGGCGGCGACATAGAGAGAGAAGGGAGAGAGAGATAAGGAATACTAGGGTTAGGAGAATGACAAAAATTTGATTTCTTAAGGTCTTTTATTTGACATGAGATATCAAATAAGGGTTGTTGGATCAAGGAAATTGGACAGATGAGATTGATTTTTTAAGTCACCTAAGTGAAACTGCTTAGTTAACATAAAACTACGTCGTATCGAAACAACTCTTGGAAGACCACCTATTGGACTTGGTCGGATGAAATGGGCTGCTGATTTGGATCAAATTTGGCCCAGTCCCTTACCCCTTAAATTTAACTAGTCTATTTTAATACTAAAAATGCACAAATTAAAAAAAAAAGAACTATTTTTTGGTATTTTTGTGATAGGAAATATGGAATTAAAGACACAAAAGTTGAGCAAAATAATTAATACAACAAAACACTAATGACTTTAGGAGGTGTTAAAATAGTGCAAAATTAGGTGTTCACAGCTGCCCCTCTTTGCTCGAGAACATGTAGAGTTTTCGTTCAACGAAAAGTGAGTGCCATAGCTAATTTTTTCTCACATATCACTCCAATGGAAGCAATTTAAAAAAAAATGTTGACTGAACCTTGCTTCCGAGGTTTCCTACATATCCTTGTTTAGAGGAATCAGGTCAGTGTAGTTCTAGAAAATTTTGGTAGCTGGGACTACCAGACACTGGAGTTAAGACTGTTGTTGGTGCTGTTACTGCTAATTGATGCTTACATCAAAAGGAAAAGAGAAAAGAGCTACTTATTTCTGCAAACTAGGAGTTACAAAATTCCTATCTATGTGCCTTCTAGAGTCAAATCTTGATTCTTGAACTTCTAGCTTGTGTTGACCTTAGATTGGATCTTGATACTCTTTGAGAAAAATATTATGACTCAATCTCAACTGCTTTCTTTCGTGATCCGATTGAGAAGATGAATCTTGAGAAGCTGGGTTGCTAACACATTGTTAAAGTTAACACCAACTATCCTGTGATCGAAAGACTTCTTCCTTCTGATGACAACTGAAACTGCAAGAATTGATCGTCACAACCTATGCTCTACGGAGAGGCCTGCAAATCCATCAAAGACGAACAAACTGAACAAAATTTTCTGCCTCAGTTTGGCGCTGAGAAAATTTTGTGAGTTATTGGGTAAAGCTGTAGATCAACTTATTTTATTTAAAAGATGCAAAAATGATATTGAAGACTCCAAATCGAGTGTGCTTCTCTTAGAAGTAGAATTGATAAAACTTAGACTAGGAGGTGCATCTCCCATGGGTAGCATTGGAATGACTGCGAGATTCAAGGACTCGAACAAGAAATTGCATCTCCTAGGATTAATGATTAATATTAGGAAGTGCGTCTCCTATTAGAATGAACAAGGTTGCTCAATCTAGGAAGTGTGTCTCTTACGAGTGAGGTTGAAAGACTCAGACTAGGAAGTGTGTCTTCTAGGAATAAAGGTATAGATTAGGAAGTGCATTTCCTATTGGAATGACTCAAACTAGGAAGTGTGTCTCCTACGAGTGAGGTTGAAAGACTTGGAATAGGAAGTGCGTCTCCTATTGGAATGATTCAAACTAGGAAGTGCGTCTCCTACGAGTGAGGTTGAAGGGCTTGGACTAGGAAGTGCGTCTCCTATGATTGGTGGTTTAGATTAGGAAGTGCATCTCCTATTGGAATGACTAGGAAGTGTGTCTCCTACGAATGAGGTTGAAAGTCTTGGATTAGGAAGTGCGTCTCCTAGGATTGATGGTTCAGAGTAGGAAGTGCGTCTCCTATTGGAATGACTCAAACTAGAAAGTGTGTCTCCTATGAGTGAGGTTGAAAGGATTGGACTAGGAAGTGCATTTCCTAGGATTAATGGTTCCGGTTAGGAAGTGTGTCTCCCATGGGAATAACTCAAACTAGAAAGTGCATCTCCTACGAATGAGGTTGAAATTCATGGACTAGAAAGTGCGTTTCCTAGGATTGATGGTTCAGAGTAGGAGGTGTGTCTCCTATTGGAATGACTCAAACTAGGAAGTGAATCTCCTACGAGTGAGGTTGAAAGGATTGGATTAGGAAGTTCTTTTCCTCGGATTAATGGTTCCGGTTAGGATGTGCGTCTCCTATTGGAATGACTCACACTAGGAAGTGCATCTCATACGAATGAGGTTGAAAAGTTTGGACTAGGAAGTGCGTCTCCCAATGGAATAACTCAAACTAGGAAGTGCGTCTCCTACGAGTGAGGTTGAAGGGCTTGGACTAGGAAATGTGTCTCCTAGGATTGATGGTTCAGATTGGAAGTGTGTTTCCCATTGGAATAACTAAAACTAGGAAGTGCATCTCCAACGATTGAGGTTGAAAGGATTGGAATAGGAAGTGCATCTCCTAGGATTAGTAGTTCTGATTAGGAAGTGTGTTTCCTATTGGAATAACTCAAACTAGGAAGTGCGTCTCCTACGAGTGAGGTCAAAGGTCTTGGACTAGGAAATGCGTCTCCTAGGATTGATGGTTTAGAGTAAGAAGTGCGTCTCCTACGATTGAGGTTGAAAGTCTTGGACTAGGAAGTGAGCTCCTAGGATTGATGGTTAAGAGTAGGAAGTATGTCTCCTATTAGAATGGATCAAACTAGGAAGTGTGTCTCCTATGAATGAGGTCGAAAGTCTTCGACTAGAATGTGCATCTGCTAAGATTGGTGATTTAGATTAGGAAGTGCGTCTCCTATTGGAATGACGCAAACTAGGAAGTGCGTCTCCTATGAGTGAGGTTGAAAGTCTTGAACTAGGAAGTGCGTCTGCTAATATTAGTGGTTTAGATTAGGAAGTGCGCCTCCTACTGGAATAACTCAAACTAGGAAGTGCGTCTCCTACGAGTGAGGTTGAAAGACTTGGACTAGGAAGTGCGTCTCCTAGGATCAATGGTTCTGATTGGGAAGTGCATCTCCTATTGGAATGACTCAAACTAGAAATTGTGTCTCCTACGAATGAGGTTGAAGGGTTAGTACTAGGAAGTGCATCTCCTAGGTTTAATGGTTCATATTAGGAAGTGCGTCTCCTATTAGAATGGCTCAAACTAGGAAGTGTGTCTCCTACGAATGAGGTTGAAATACTTGGACTAGGAAGTGCATCTCCTAGGATTAATGGTTCTGATTTGGAAGTACGTCTCCTATTGGAATGAATCAAACTAGGAAGTGCATCTCCTACGAATGAGGTTGAAGGGTTTCTACTAGGAATTGCGTCTCCTAGGATCAATGGTTCATATTAGGAAGTGCGTCTCCTATTAGAATGGCTCAAAATAGGAAGTGTGTCTCCTACGAATGAGGTTGAAAGGTTTGGACTAGGAAATGCATCTTTCTTAGGATTTGATGGTTCAGATTAGGAAGTGTGTCTCCCAATGGAATGACTCAAACTAGGAAGTGCATCTCCTACGAGTGAGGTCGAAGGGCTTGGACTAGGAAGTGCGTCTCCTAGGATTGATGGTTCAGATTGGGAAGTGCGTCTCAAACTAGGAAGTGTGTCTCCAACGAGTGAGGTTGAAAGACTTGGAGGGAATGTAACTAGGGGTTGGCGCCCTATATCACTGAGAAAGGATATAAGCAGGGGTTGGCACCATGTATCACTAAGAAAGAATGTAACCAGGGGTTGTCGCCCTGTATCACTAAGAAGGAATATAATCAAGGGTTGGCGCCCTGTATCAGTGAGAAGGAATGTAACCAGGGGTTGGCACCCTGTATTACTAAGAAAGAATATGGCCAGAGATTGGCACCCTGTATCGCTGAGAGAATGTAACCAAGGGATGGCGCCTCGTATCACTTAGAGAGAAAGTAACCAGAGGATAGGATACCTTGAATTAAAGTGGAATCTCACTAAGGATTAGTGTATCTTAGGTTGGAAAATACAGCTAGGGATTGGTGTACCATACACTAAATATGCGACTAGGGAGTGGTGTGTCCTATGTCAAATGGAACCTCAACTAAGGACTGATGTACCTTATGCTGGAAAACAGAGTGGTTGATTATGTAATTGTAGGCATATCTAGAAAGAAAGAGCCCAGACTTTGAAGAATTTACCTTTGGTGACATTCGTCCTTTGAAAACTTCATTGCTACACTACTTTGTTTCCCCCTTCAAACAAAGAAAGATTTGTGAGTTTTCAAAGTGGTGGTCGGTTTGTGGCCTTGATACCCTGAGTTAGGGGTGTTTATGGTTCGGTTTGGATTGGGTTTTCCCTAAAAAAAACCAAACCAAGTAAGTCGATTTTTAAAATATTGGAACCAAACCAAACCAATTAAGTCGGTTTTTTAGCGATTCGATTTTTGTCGGTTTTTCGGTTATTTATCATTTTTTTCTTAAATATGAGACATACACTACCAAACACATATTCCGGTGACCACATTTTTAATGTACCACTATTAGACCAATTGCTCTTTGAGAAATCTATCATTTACCATGATATATTGATGATAATTCAATAAAATAGTGATGAATAATTTAAGTACTCAACTAAAAATTGATTATTTTTAACATGAAATAATTCTTGTACTTAGTAAAAGCAAACTACCAATCAAATAGAATGTAAAGGCAAATAATTAGATTATTGTAATAGCAAAGAAGTAGACTTAAAATACAAACGACTAACATGTACAATAACATTTTAGAAGCTTTATATAAAAATGTACATATATATATAGGTGTAATAATAAATTTAAATAGCTAATTCTATAGTCAGTTTGTTTTGTTTTTTTCAATTATTTTTTTATTAAAACCAAAACCAAAACCAAACCAAACCAAATTTGATCAGTTTTTAAAATTAAAAACCAAAACCAAACCAAACCTAAAAAGTGTCGGTTTAGTTCGGTTTTTCGGGTTTTTATGAACACCCCTAGCCTGAGTAGTCTGAATTCACAGTGACCTTCTGAATAAGAACTGATTCTTTCAGTGTGGTACTGAGTAGCTAGGATAATCTGTATTGCTCTCTGGAGACCTTGGCTTTCTATCGTTACCCCCGACTGTTTTGTACCCGGATGTCACACACCCTTTGGCGTTTGATTATCTTGCGCCCAGTATCAGTTTACGTATATGGTTCTATCAGCTTTGCCCATGAAGCAATTCTTGCTTATCGGCCTTTTTATTTCTTCGAAACACTTTGTTCGGCTTATCAGAGGAAATTACAGTTGGATTTGTGCCTTTGCCAATGCCGTGTATGCCCCACATAATTTGTTTTGCACTTCCGGGAAATGGTGACCAATTTTGCGGCTCTTTCTTTGTTGGATTTATAGGAAAATACATCAGCAAAGTTTTCTCTTTGGAACTTTTTTTTGCATGAACCCTCAGATCTTGTTTAACTTCAACAACTTATTGTGCATGTTGCTCCCTGGGTATGTCCCCTTTGATGTGCTAGGATAGACAGTTAGAAAGCTGGTAACAGATTTTGAAATTATTTCTTGTTTGTTTTAACGAATACTGACTCAAAATAATAATGCAAATGGACACAATGACGCGATGTAAAAGTGAAAAGGAATAGTATTTTACCGAAAATGCTACTTTAGGGGAAAAGAAAGAAAGAAGGGGATCTTTTGAATGTGGTTGCCAATGTTAATGATCATGACATGTATTTTGGACTGCGGGGCCAAATCTATCCATCCAATCTATCATTTCTTCTTGTTTTTCTTTTTTCGTCTTTGAAGTTGGCCTCTTTGTGCCAATCATTTGCAACAAATCACAGCTCACCTTCGACCAGCAGTGTCCTGAAAGGTTTTTAACAACCAGCCTCTCTCATTTATTTATCTCTACTTACCATCGCCTTACAATGCCCATGAGGGGTTTCACCAATAAGACTCTCTCATTTTCATTCATTATCTTTTTTTTTTTGTGAGCAACTTGACATTGTTTTATGTCGTGTGACAATTGTTGCTTATTGTGTGCTTCTGATGACATTCTAAAAGACTAATTGGAAGGTATTTTTTTGGAAGGATTTTGGAGAGAGATACAAATAAAGGGTCACATTAAGGCTCAAAATAAACTCAAGATTATAGGGTTGAATATTTACAACTCTTGGAATCGACTCTTCATAAAAACATTAAAAAAACATCTGCCCCAGTTTCAGATACTAGGGAATTTTTATTTTTGATTTTGTTTGACAGAACGCTAGTGTAGAGCTGCCTACATATCCTTTAAAGGAATCAAGTCAAACGTAGTTCAAACTAACACGAAAGATTTCTTTATTTTTTTTCATTTTCTTCCTTTTTTTTCTCTTTTCTTTTTCTTCTCTTTTTTAACCAAATTGTCCTAGCTTTTATTTTCTGGTGGCATGAATCTTCGATTCTTTTTTTTTTTTAAATTTTGTTTTATACTTGATTCCAAAAAAGGGGGGTCGAGGAAAAAATAAAATAGGCTCAAAAGGGGTAACAAAGGGTATAAAATATTTGGGTAGCAGAAAAAAATGGCCTCCCTGCCTCAAGAATGCCAAACATTCTATCTTTTCTTCGGTTCGGCATTGATGGACATAATTGCCTTCTTGGTTTTTCTAGTTGTATAGATCCGTAGTCAATATTTTGTTCGCAATAAATGACCTTTGACAAATTGGAACCACCTTTTCTTGGTTTTTGCCTTGATGTGAAATGATGCACTTTAGTACCAACTAATCCATTTTAAATTCCCTGAAATGCACCTTCTTTGGAGATTTGGGTCATCTTCCCTGATATGATTAGATTATGGTAGGTCGTGGCCAAAAATCCTTTCATTGATTAGCTCAACTAGGCTTCAAAACTTTCAATTATCCTTAAGCCGGTATTCATGATAGGTTTGAGATAAACATATTTAACCTCTACGGATATGACTATATTGGTTCAATGTGACACAAGCTTATCATCAAAGTTCTGCAACCTCTTATTTATCCTCCGAGCGTTTTTTCTCGATTCAATTCAAGATTAGACAGGCTTTCTAAAATCTAGCCAAAAACTTTGCATGCATGTCATATCACTAAAATTTGAGTGAAAATAACTATATATGCAAAAGAACCATACATAATGGATTAAAATTACACAAAGCGAAACGTTACATTTTATTGATTAAAGGATAGAGAGGTTTTGATGACAAGACAAACAAACAACATCTGGATCATAACCTTGAAATAATCTGGATGATAGAAATTATGACAAAATAAGTTACCAAGGCTCCTTCGCGGCAAGGTGGGGAGTGGATTTCCAATTATCAAGCTCAACATCTTAGCTACGAATTTGCGCATCATCATCAAGAAGGACCTTCAACAATTTTGATTACCTTTCATTCAGTGGATATGTTCTTGACATTTTTCACCAAACCGTCCCCATATTCTTTATCATAAATCATCGAACAATGAGTGCTTGGTCATGACATTTAGGGTGCCATTATCTTGGACCACGATATTTTCTTATTGAATCATCATTTCTATTTCCTTTTTCAAATCCCGACAATCCTCAATGCTATGCCCCTGGACATTAGAATAGTACATGCACCATACAGCAGGGTCAAAATCTTTCGCATATGGATCAAGAACATACCCTTGAAGCGACTCAATCATGCCACAACATTTTAGCCTTTCAAATAAACTTGTATAGGATTCTACGATTGGCGTGAAATTGTCCTTATACTTATGTTCCCTTTTGTACTCTTGTTTTGGACGAGGGTTGTAGGGTGATTGAGAGTTTTGTTGTCGCGGGCGAATGTCTCTTGGAGCTGGGCCTGCATTTTTTGGTGATTGGATGGTTGGGCATAAGACTGATCATTGAATGTTTCATACTGTGGAGCAACTATGTATCATGGATCCGGGGGTTGAGATGCTCCCCTTTGGCCTATTTTTGCCCGTGATGCCATCATGGCCTCCTCATCTTTCTTATTTTGGTTAAAAATATTGTCCAGCTTATTCTGGATTTCTTGGGCGGCTGCTTTAAGGGATGCTTGACTTATAATTCGGCCAGTATTGAGGCCATTCTCGACCATTTCTCCTATCTTGATTGCATCAGCAAATGGTCTGCTCATTGCGGACATCATATTTTGAAAATAATCAGGATCCTGAGCCTGAAGGAAGATAATGATTAATTCATGGTCATCAATGGGTGGCTTAACTCTAGATTCTTTCTCTCTCCACCTAACGACATATTCCCTGAAGCTTTCAGTCGGTTTTTTCTTCATATTGGACAAGGAATTGCGATCTGGCACAATATCAATGTTGTACTGAAATTGTCTGACGAAGGCTTGGGCCATGTCGTCCCAAACATGCAGTGAGATATATCTTGGTCAATTTACCATTCAGAGGCTACCCCTACCAGTCTATCCCTAAAATAAGCCATCAAAAACTCTTCATTTCTTCCTGCAGCCCTTAGCTGGTTGCATTACCTTTTCAAGTAGGCGATAGGGTCACCGTGTCCATCATATTTCTCAAATTTTGGGGTCTTGAACCCAGGTGGAAAATGGATGTTAGGAAACATGCATAGATCACTGAATGAAACACTTTTGTGACCACCTAGTCCTTGTATGTTCTTTATGTTTTGCTCAAGACTTTTCATTATTCTGGCCAACTCATCTGGCTCACCAATCTTGGCAGCTTTTTCAGTTTCTACAGGTGACTCGTCCTGAGAAGTCTGATTATATGGAGTCGAGACCCTGAAAGCCATACTTGGAGAGTAGTATTGTACATCATAAGAATGAGATGGTGGCTTATAATTTAGCCTCGTCAAAGGAGGTGGTGGCGGAATTGTATACCCAGGGGCACCAGACACGATGAGAGGTGTGATCCTAACAGGTGAGACAGAAGGCTGCACATTAGAGGTACCAGGGATGGCATGGAAGCTGTAGTTTGGCACATACCCTGGTGGTAGAATGTGATCACTTGTTGCAGGGAGCGGTGGTTGAGTAGCCTAGGTTATGGTGGAAGTTCCCTCAGAGGGACCCTGAGGCGGAGGCTGACTAGAGACCCAAGCCTGATACACATCAGTCAGTTGATGTTTCAATCTTCTTACTTCTTCCGACTCTTGATCAACCGATTGAACCTGAGGGTCGTTACTGACCAACTCGATTTCATCATTGTTAGCCATCGCTACCTTCCCCTTAGATATGGTAAAGTAATGATGCGTTTCCAGTTTCACCACAAACCGACCACCTTAAGCTTACTATATAAGAGGCAACAAAAGTGTTAGGATTAAGAATTTTACAAATACGAATCACACATAAATATTCTATGCTCCTAACATTATCACTGTCTCTAACATGATTTTGAAAGGCTTCGTGTTTCATTCCGGTTATAAGGTTGCTTCTTATTAATGTTCTTATTTATTTCTCTCTATTTTTTCTCTTTTTACACCTCGCCTTATGTTAGAGTCATTGAAAAATATTTCGATCAAACCTTTTAGGGGTTGACTACATATCATGTCGCCGCATGAATCAGATCATTACGTAGTTCAGGGGCATGATCATTTTTTTAAAAAAAAATTTACAAAACAAAGTTTTCCTTTTTTTTAATGTGCAAAAAACAACATCTTTTTGGTTCATTTTTGAATTTTTCTGAAACAAATATTTTTCATTGATTTTTGAATTTTTCTTTCTTTTTTTCTTTTTGATACAAGACAAAGGAAAATTACATAAAGATACAACCTAGAAGACGAATATTTAAACAAGACCGGACTCGACTCAAACAGACTCTTTTTAAAAAATAAATAAAATAAAAGGAAAACAACAAGACTCAAAACACCAAAAGACTCTTACAAACTCGATGACTACAAATGAACAATCAAAGTGGATTGCCAACTAAAAGAAGACTCTGATCTCTACAGGAGAATCCACCGGCATCATTGTAGTCGAGGTGCTTATTCATGCGGCTGACCTCCCATATCATGGTATATGCGCTTTAAGTCTGTGGCGTGTGAAGTCGGGCGCTACCGTAGTAAATTTCTCTTGGGTCAAACCCAGACAAGTCACACACCCTCGAGCAGTATAAGTAGCCACCTCATAGAACTTCCTTCTAACGTGCTCCTGGCTCTGACTTAAAAGCTGGATTTGTCGTTCATGGTTATTGGCTATGTCTGATATATCCGCCTCGCATTGTAATGCCAGATTCAACTTGTTCTGGACCCTTGCTAGCTCATTCTCTAGCTGGTTCTTACTTGATTCTGCAGCCCTGGACCGAGCCCTTAGATCATGGATGATAAGGTTGTAATGCATTTCTTTGTGCTGTGGAATGGCTTCTTGTTGCTGAGTAGCGGCTTCTATTCTCGCTTATCGAAGTTTTGCTTGAAGCGCTTGAACCTCAAGTATTAATTTGGTTTTCTTCTATTTGAACTCAGTACACTGCAAATCCCTATTCACGTTGACGATACTTATATCCCTACGTAGTTCGTGGATGATGGATTCATAGTTTCTTGCTATTTGCTCCTTGGCCTGCCCCACTCTTGTTATGATTTCAATATCACATTCTGTCGTGCTCTTCAGAATTGTCTCTTTCCTAGATCCAAAAGCATCTTGGTCATAGAACCACTCAAAATATGCAGGGTCTAACTCTCCTCGGTCTTGATCTTCTACCATAGTGTGAAATTCAAGCACCTTAATTTCATCCCAAACCTGCTTAGCATAAGCCTCACGATCAGGATCCTCCGATGTTACCTCCCACATGAATCTTTGCATGTGGTCCACTATGGGCACAACTTGTTTTCGACCTAATTGGCGTAGGGCTCTCATAGGAACATATGGATGAAAACCCCGAAGACCTATCAAAATAAAAATGAATGGTGGTAAGACCTGTATATGACCTCTTTTGATGTGAACGAGTGGTATTTCCATGTGATTCCAGTAGCAATCAACTTTTGAAGATACCCTCTCCATGCTTCGACGCCCTTGGGGAAGCTACTATCTTCGGGCAAAATTTTAGACCTATCCTCAAGCTCATTGTTGCACCAATGATTGCTAAAATTTATCCGTATGGGATGGAGGAGAAGGTGCTCTAAAAACCATATCTGGAGTATGATGTTACAACCCTCAAAGAAATCTTTCCCTTTGTGACATTTGGTTAGAGCACGGTAAATATCTGATAATACCATAAGAATTATTGTGACATCCTTTCCACGCAATAAATCGGTAATTATGCTAGAAAATCGAATATCAATATTTTTGTCATGCCTCGGGAAAACCATCGTCCCTAGAAATGCCACTAGGAATGCTCTCTGCCCATGGTTTTGCCAAGCTTTGTATCCAATTTTATTATCAAGCTCTTTTCTGTGCTTTGAAAATCCACCTAGACACTCATACCTGTCATACAAGAAATCCAATTGAATGTGCCTTCGTTCTACACTTGTTTTATTTTGGCTGATTGTCATCTGCTCAAGGAACTTACTGCCAGTGACATCCCTTGGGGCCAAGGGTCTCTTCTTCCGAAGCTCATCGCCTAACTTTGTGTATCCAGCTAACTCCTCTAAAGTGAGAGTCATTTCGAAACCATTAAAATAGAATACGTTGTTATTAGGATCCCAGAAATGCACCAAAGCCTTGATTAAGTCCCTCCTTGGGTTGATCTCCATAATGTTCACAAAGTTACCTTGATGGTCCTTTATCTTTTCCTGCTCACAAATGCCCATATTTTTCCACCATTGCCTCAGCAACCAGGGTGTTTTATGCACAAGCCAAATCTACAAGGGCTCATCATCTTTTGGCTTTTTATCAAGTTTTTCACTTACTGAATTCGTATCTTACCTGGAAAAATAAAAATGTGAGGTCGAGTCCTAATATAAACTCGAATAAATGACACCAAGCAGACTTTTGGATAAGACAATGAACGAACTTCTTAGTGGAGAATTCCTCATATTGAAGGATCAGTCAACTAAGACCCAACTGATCAGACTTGATTGATATGCCATATTTGGACCAAAAGAACCAGACTCTAGAATGACTAACCACGTATCTTGCCGAGGAAACAAGACATGATAAAATTGGCTGGCCGAGGACAAAATGATAAAAGGTGACAAAAGGGACAAGATGGTTATTCTTATGAAAACGACTCTTCAGTACTTCGAAGGAAAGTACTAAGGCTGTCTCGATAAAAATATCCGGACACATGGATAAGCGGGTAAAAGCATACAAAAATTTATTCTTTTGTGAAGCATAACCATTTGGTACTTCAAAAAAAATTTAAGGTTGACTCGGCAAAGATGGCCGAAAATAAGGGCAACACGGCAAAAATGCGAAAATAAATAAACAAAATGAATATTTTATGAAAATAGCTCCTCGATGCTTCCAAGGAAGGATGTCCTGGAAAAACGGTCGTAATACGAGGGCAAAACAATGAAAGGTGACCAAAAATAGCAATTTTTTTCGAAAATTTTATGCACATGCGGAATTTTATGTTTTTTTTAATTATTTTTTTGAAAAATGTGGGTTGAACTCGATGGAGGTTGCCTACGTATCTCACATCCAGTGAGAATCGAACCCGTGTATTTAGGTAAAACTGAGCATTTTTCTCTTTTGATTTTTATGAAAATTAATCTTTACACCTTACGCTAGACTATTATAAAATCTTAGTAAAAATGATTATTTGTACTAAACTAGGAGAATGTTTTTTTAAAAATAATTCCGCTCAACTAATTTTCTAAAGCCGGTCAAAAATGCAAGCAAACCTTATAAATGATGTATCAAGTAGCACATAAGTGAACATGATGGTCTCAAAGAGGATATCTGTCTTATACAGACCCGACCTCTATGCCGAGTTTCGCTAAGACAAATGCACGTTATGCAAATAAGGGATAACCAGGCTTGTGGCTTGTTCTTCTAGGATTTAAAAATCCTAGGGGATGAGGTGTATCTGGATTGACCATAAAACTGTAACGACCCAACCGGTCATTTGTGCTTTCTAGAATGTCGTACCCCTAAATAAGACTTTCCGTACTTTATCTTAATGATTTATGACTTGCGGGGATGGTTGGTTCGGTATTTGGGAGAGTTTGGAGTGAAATTGGAACACTTGGTTCCTTAAGGTTGGCTTACAAGGCCAAGTTTGACTTCGGTCAACATTTTGAGTAAACGATCTCAGAATCAGGATTTGACGGTTCAAATAGGTTAGTATGATGATTTTGACTTGAGCGTATGCTCGGATCGGGTTTTGGATGACCCCGGAGCTTTTCAGCGCCTAATAGTGAAAGTTGGTTATTGATGGTTTTAGAAGTTCTTTAAATTTGGTTTGGAACGCATTTTTGGTGATATCGATGTCCAAACAAAAATCCGAGACCAGAAATAGTTTCGTAAATTCATTTAAGACTTGCACGCAAAATTGGGTGTCATTCTGAGTAGTATAAGTACGTTTCGGCACATTGGAAGTAAATTGAAGTACTTTAAGTTCATAAGTTTGATTCAATTGGTTTTATGGTGTGATTCCTGATTTTAATGTTGTTTCGGGCGTTTCGAGAGTTTGAGTGAGTCTGTTTTATGATTCCAAACTTGTTGGTATGTTCGGGCGGGGCCCCGGGGGCCCCGGGTGTCAATCCGACGAGGCTCAAACCAAGTTTGAAACTTGGATCAAGAGTTGAAGCTCCCTAGTTCTGTCATAATTGCACATGAGCTTGGCTAGACACAGGTGCGGGCTCGCAGGTGCGAGCCATGAGCCACAGAAGCGAAGAAAGGAAGACAACTCGGGTACCGCAGGAGGTTTTGGCACACCTGCGGGGCCGCAAGTGCGAGGTAAGTGGTCGCAGGTGCGGGCATGGGCGCAGATGCGATCCCTTGATCTCGCAGGTGCGGATCTTGGTCAGTAGGGGAAATGCGCACCTGTGACGGCTTCTCCGCAGGTGTGGGACCGCAGGTGCAGAAAATCTCGAGGCAGTGAGGTTCATTTAATACGGGACTTAGACAAAGTTTTACACATTTCACTCACTTATTGAGCGATTCTTGGAGCTTCTTGAGAGGTATTTTCACCTAGCTTTTGGAGGTAAGTAATTTCTACCATATATGAGTTAAATACTTAGATTGTGGGTAGATTAACATGTAAAAATTAGTGAAAATCATAGGTTTAGAGGAAAACCCAGGGTTTTGATAAAAATGGAGTTTTACCACGAAAATGGCTATGGAACTTAGTGAAAATCATATATTTATGTTCCAAAGGTTATGGGTAACAATTTTCTTCGAAAATTTCCGAAATCCGGGCATGTGGGCCTGGAGGTGAATTTTAGGAATCTTGCAAATTGAGTTGGGGAAATTCTTTAATAGTTGGGATATGAAATTTTAAGCCTATATTGATTAGTGTTTACACTATTTGGATAGTTTTGGATTGTTCGGCACCGAATTGAGGGTTTGGGACATAAGCTTGGACCGGAAAGTTGGCCTTGAAGCGACGTAAGTCTCTTTTCTAACCTTGTAAGAGGGAAATTTCTCGTAGGTGAATTCAATAAATATGTGATTGTTCGTGGGGGATACATACACGTGAAGTGAAGAGAGTTCGTACGTAGCTACTATTCCTGTTACATCCGAGTAGTTTTAGGCTTACACCATGCTTTGTGGACATAAATAATTGATCATATATGTTGATTGTATTGGATGAGAACTAAATTTAAGATTTTTAAGAATTTCAAAGGTTTCAAGTAAATTATTATTTTGAAAATAATTAAGGGAAGATATGTTATATTTATGTGTAACCGCGTCGTAAATATATTTTGCGAGCGGGGTGACTATTTCCACTATTCTCTTGGGAGCTGGTCGTTCGCCTCGGCAAGTTAATAGATGCATCTATGGTTCGCGTCGTTCGAACCTCGGCAGTGCTCAATTTACATTTATGTTGGATCGGGTCAAACGTACTCAGTGGAATTTGTGTGTGATATTAGAACTGGAAGCCTTTTTATAATTGTATAAATTTCCTGTTTTAGAGATCATTTACTTAAAATGAAGGAAGTGTTTTAGTTTCTCGAAAATGATGGAAGAACTGTTCAGTTATTTCTTGTTTTGAGTTTATTGTAGTTCTGTATATCATGTTTATTTGGAATCACACATTATTATTTTGTTGGCACTAGTATGTGTCGAAATTGACCCCTCGTCACTACTTCTTCGAGGTTAGACTAGATACTTACCGGGTACATATTTTTATGTACTCATGCTACACTTATGTACTTAATTGTACATGATTTGAGTCGGGTGCATCTGGTCACCAGTCCGGCATGTAGGTTAATTTTCCAGTTCGAGACTACCCGGTGAGCTGCTCTTTTGAGCCGTTCTGCAGCAGCTGGAGTCTTTCTTATGTTTTATTTCCTGTCTATTTCCTTTTAGACAGTAGGCTAGTGTTTGTTTTTGTATATTCAACTAGATTGCCCATATATTTGTGACACCAAGTCTTGGCACACATACTAGTAGACTTTTGATATTTTGGGTTGTATTTAAATGATTATGGTTGCATTCATTGTTTTGTCTAAATCATGTTACATCGGTAAGTACTAAAAAAAAATTCAGTTAATGTAAAATTTTATCTACGTAGTGATTTACTCTATTCGGGAGATTTTTAGTTTAATTAGTGTTGGCTTGCCTAACAATGATGTTGGGATCTATCACGGTCTAATACGAAATTGGGTCGTGACAACATGGTATCAGAGCACTAGGATCACGTAGGTCTCACAAGTCATGGGCAGGTCTAATAGAGTCTTGCGGATCGGTGCGGAGACGTCCGTACTTATCTTCGAGAGGCTATAGGATGTTAGGAAACTACTCTTTATTCATCCCCTATCGTACAATTGATGGTATACTAAGTTTATTCCTTCTATTCTCTCACAGATGGTGAGGACGCGTACGACAGACGTTCCAGACCCGGGAGGAGCTGCTCCCCCTATTGCTAGAGGTCGAGGCAGAGGCCGGGGGAGAGCACCAACTCGAGGTAGGGGTGAGGGCATCCCAGAGTTTCCCCAGTAACACCACCAGTGGATCCAGTAGAGTATCCCATTATTGAGGAGCATGGCGAGGTGCCTGCTGCAAAGCCAGCCCCGATAGATTTCATGACAGCACCGGGCTTTCAGGAGGTCATGGGCCGAATGATGCGATTCATGGACACTATGACACGAGCTGGTATATTTCCAGTGGACCCAGCCACATCTCAGGCATGAGGGGAGAACAGACCCCTACTACTCAGTCTCCTAGGCACACAACTGCAGTATATCATACCCCGAGCACACTACCTGTGGCCGGAGCCCAACCAGTAGTAGCAGCTGCGCCTGACCCTAGACCAGTTGCGGCTGGCGAGCCACAGAAGCTTTTGGACAGGTGGACTAGGTTTCACCCTCCGGTATTTGGGGGTGAATGACATGAGGATCCCCAGGACTTCATTGATAGGTGAAGGGACATACTGCACAACATGATCATATTGGAGTCTCACAGGGTGGATTTCACTACCTTCTAGTTGGAGGGCAGGGCCCATAGATGGTGGAAGTCTTATCTTCTTGGCAGACCAGCAGATGCTCCTCCCATGACTTAGGACCAGTTTACACAGCTTTTCTTGGATAGGTATATTCCACCCTCCTAGAGGGAATAGTTGTGAGGTCAGTTTGAGCAGCTTGAGCAGGGACAAATGTCAGTGACTGATTATGAGGCGAGATTCTCTGAGTTATATCGCCATGCACTTATGATACTTCCTACCAATGCAGAGAGAGTGCGGAGGTTTGTTGCAGGGTTGCACCCCAATATTCGGGCTAGTATAGTCCGGGAGGTTGAGATGGGCACTAGTTATCAGCTAATGTCGGAGATTGCGCGGAGGATTGACGGCTATCGCTAGAGGGGTAGAGATCAGATGCAGCAGGACAAGAGCACCCGCTTCTCTAGAGAGTTTAGAGGTGCCCCGGTCCGGGGTAGAGGTCAGTTTGGGAGGGGTCAGCCTAGTAGGCCCACATATCCAGCACAACCACCTCCTCGGGGTGCTCCAACACGACCCTATTTTAGTGTTATGCTAGAGAGTTCATATCGCCCACCAGTTCATCAGAGTCCTTCCAGTTCCTATTTTAGTGCCATCAAAGAGAGTTCATACCATCCACCGCTATCCATGGTTCTTCCAGCGGGTATTCAGGTCATTAGGGTCAGACTTCGGGGCAACAGTCTATGGTACCGAGGGGTTGTTATGAGTGTGGGGACCCGGGTCACAAGAAGAGAATTTGTCCCCGACTTTGGGGCAAGGCAGTACAGTAGGGGCAGCAACCTATGATTTCAGCTCCAACAGCCGCACCAGCTGTCCGGTCGCCTATAAGTAGAGGGTAGGTGGGTAAGGGTTGTCCTAGAGGTGAAGGCCAGCCAGGTGGCGCTCTAGCCAGATTCTATGCTTTTACGGCTAGACCAGATGTAGTGGCCTGAGATATCGTGATCACAAGTATTATTTCTGTATGCGGTAGGGATGCTTCGGTATTATTTGATCTAGGGTCTACCTATTCATATGTGTCATCCCTGTTTTCTCATTTCCTGGATATTCCTCGTGAGTCTTTGGGTACTTCTATTTATGTGTCCACTCATGTGGGTGATTCTGTGGTTATGGATCGGATCTATCGGTCGTACATGGTTACATTTTGTGGTTACGAGACTAGAGCGAACCTTCTGCTACTTGATATGACCGACTTTGAGGTCATCCTGGGCATGGACTGGCTATCACCATATCACGCCATCCTTGATTTCCATGCTAAGACTGTTATCTTAGCGATGCCATAGTTTCTGAGGTTAGAGTGGAAGGGTTCGTCTGTCAAAACTTCCAGTCGGGTTATCTCTTTTCTGAAGGCTCGACATATGGTCGAGAAGGGTTGTCTGTCTTATCTAGAATATCTTTACGACACTACCGCGGAGTCTCCGATAATTGATTCAGTGCAAGTGGTCCAGGAGTTCGCCGATGTGTTTCCTTCTAACCTTCCAGGCATGCCGCCAGATCGTGATATTGATTTATGCATTGACTTGGATCTAGGAACCCATCATATATCTATTCCACCGTATCGTATGGCTCCGAAAGAATTGAAGGAGTTGAATAAGAAACTTAAAGAGTTTCTAAAAAAGGGGTTTGTCAGACCGAGAGTATCACCTTGGGGTGCACCAATATTATTTGTGATGATGAAGGATGGGACTATGCGTATGTGCAATGATTACCACCAGTTGAACAAAGTTACCATCAAGAACAAGTACCTGTTGCCGCGTATTGATGATTTGCTTGACCAATTGTAGGGTGCTAGGGTGTTTTCTAAGATTGTCTTGAGATCGGGGTACCATCAGCTAAAGATCCGGGACTCAGATGTTTCGAAGACTGCCTTCCGTAATAGTTATGGTCATTATGAGTTTCTAGTGATGTCCTTTGGCTTGACTAATGCCCCAGCGACATTCTTGGACTTGATGAAACATGGTTTTCAGGCCTTATATTGATTCCTTTATTATCGTATTCATTGATGACATCTTGATTTACTCACGCAACCTGGGGGAGCACGAGCAACATTTGAGAGTATTGCTCCAGACTTTGGGGGAATAGAAGTTGTATGCGAAGTTCTCTAAGTGTGAGTTTTGGTAATTTGTGGCGTTCTTGGGACACGTTGTATCAGGCGACAGTATTAAGGTGGATCCTAAGAAGATTGAGGCAGTTCATAGTTGGCCTCGTCATACTTCAGCGACCGAGATCAGGAGTTTCTTGGGGTTAGCAGGTTATTGTCGCCGGTTTGTGGAGGGCTTTTCATCCATTACAAAATCTTTGACTAGATTGACCCAGAAGGGTGCTCCATTCCGATGGTCCGATGAGTGTGAGGCGAGCTTCAGAATCTCATGACAGCTTTGACCACAACAACAGTGCTACCTTCTGGCTCGGGGATGCATACAGTATATTGTGACGCTTCATGCATTGGCTTGGTTGTGTATTGATGAAGGAGGAGCGAGTTATTACATATGCTTCACGTTACATGAAGCCTCAAGAGAAGAATTATCCTGTGCACGATTTAGAGTTGGCCGCGATCGTTCATGCTCTTAAGATTTGGAGGAATTATTTATATGGGGTGTCTTGTGAGGTCTACACTGATCACCGCAGTTTGCAGTACTTGTTCAAACAAAGGGATCTCAATTTGAGGCAGCGCATATGGCTTGAGTTACTAAAGGACTATGACATCACTATTCTTTATCATCCGGGCAAGGCGAATGTGGTCGCAGATGCCTTGAGCAGGAAGGAAGAGAGTATGGGTAGTTTGGCATTCATATCAGCAGAGGAGAGGCCACTAGCTTTGCACATTCAGTCCTTGGATAACAGACTTATGAGGTTGGACATTTCAGAGCCCAGCCGAGTTCTTGCATGTGTTGTTTCTCAGTCTTTATTATTGGGATAGATCAAGGCCCGACAGTTTGATGATCCGTACTTGGAAGCCCTTAGAGAGACGGTACTACAGGGTGGTGCCAAAGAGGTTTCTATAGGCGAGAATGGTGTCTTGCGACTACAAGGTCGTATATGTGTTCCTAATGTCGATGGCTTGAGGGAGAGGATTCTAGAGGAGGCGCACAGTTCTCGATATTTTATTAATCCAGGTGCTACGAAGATGTATCGGGATCTGAGACAGCACTACTGGTGGCGGTGGATGAAGAAGGACATAGTTGAGTATGTTGCTAGGTGCCTAAATTTCCATCAGGTTATGTATGAGCACTAGAGGCCAGGAGGCCTACTCCAGTAAATGACTATACCCGAGTGGAAGTGGAAGCGCATCACTATGGACTTCGTGGTGGGATTGTCGCGGGCCTTGCAGAAATTTGATGCAGTTTGGGTCATTGTTGACAGAAAGACCAAGTCGGCACACTTCATTCCAGTATCCACTACTTATACTTCAGAGAGGTTGGCCCAAATTTACATTCGGGAGATATTCTGGTTATACGACGTGCCTATTTCCATCATATCAAATAGATGCCCTCAGTTCATTTTACATTTCTGTAGCACCGTACAGAGTGAGTTGGGAACCCGTGTAGAGCTCAACACATCATTCCATCCACGGACCGACGGGCAGTCAGAGCGGACAATACATATATTGGAGGACATGCTAAGAGCATATGTTACTGACTTTGGGGGATAGTGGGATTGGTTCTTGCCTTTAGTCGAGTTCACTTACAATAACAGTTATCAATCCAGCATAGAGATGGCTCCATTTGAGGCTTCATATGGTCGGCGGTGTCGTTCTCCCATCGGGTGGTTTGAGCCTGGGGAGGCTAAGTTATATGGTACAGATTTGGTGAAGGATGCCTTGGAAAAGGTAATGTTGATTTAGGAGTGGATCTACACGGTGCAGTCCAAACAGAGAGTTACGCGGATCAGAAGGCGCGCGATGTATCATTTATGGTCGGCGAGAAGGTTCTCTTGAAAGTCTCGCCGATGAAGGGTATTATGAGATTCAGAAAGAAGGGCAAGTTGATCCCAAGGTTTATAGGCCCATTTGAGGTGTTAAGGAGAGTTGGAGAGGTTGCTTATGAGATTTCTTTACCTCCCATCCTATCGGGAGTCCATCCAGTTTTTCATGTGTCTATGCTCCGGAGGTATCACACCGACTTATCTCATGTGTTAGACTTTAGTACTATTAAGCTAGATGAGAGCTTAGGCTATGAGGAAGATCCAGTTGCTATTATTGATAGACAGGATCGCTAGTTGAGGTCCAAGAGGATTTCCGCAGTTAGGGTCCAGTGGAGGGGCCAACCAGTTGAGTAGGCGACTTAGAAGTCCGAGGAGGACATGCGGAGCAGATATCCACACTTGTTCAGCACTCCATGTATGATTCTAGGCATGTTCGAGGACGAATGTTTGTTTAAGAGGTGGAGAATGTAACGACCCGACCGGTCATTTTTCTTTCTAGAACCCCGTACCCCTAAATAAGACTTCCTGTACTTGCTCTTACTGATTTATGACTTGCGAAGATGGTTGGTTTCGGATTTGGGAGAGTTTGGAGTGAAATCAGAACACTTGGTTCCTTAAGGTTGGCAAAAGCCAAGTTTGACTTCGGTCAACATTTTGAGTAAACGACCTCGGAATAGGGATTTGACGGTTCCAATAGGTTCGTATGATGATTTCGGACTTGGGCGTATGCTCGAATCGGGTTTTGGATAACCCGGGAGCATTTCGGCGCCTAATAGTGAAAGTTGTTTGTTGAAGGTTTTAGAAGTTCTTTAAATTTGAGACCGAGAATAGTCTTTTCATGTCATTTAAGACTTGCACACAAAATTTGGTGTCATTCCGAGTAGTATAAGTACGTTTCGGCACATTGGAAGTAAATTGAAGAACTTGAAGTTCATAAGTTTGATTCAATTAGTTTTAGGGTATGATTCCTAGTTTTAATGTTGTTTCGGGAATTTCCGAGAGTTCGAGCGAGTCTGTTTTATGATTCCAAACTTGTTGGTATGTTCGATCAGGCCTCATATGTCAATCGGACGAGGTTCGAACCAAGTTAGAAACTTGGAGAAAGAGATGAAGTTCCCCAGTTCTGTCATAATCGCACCTGCGCTTGGCCAGCCGTAGGTGTGGGCTCGCAGGTGCGAGCCACGAGCCACAGAAGCGAAGAAAGGAGAACAGTCCAGGCACCGCAGGTGTGGAGGTTTTGGCGCACCCGTGGGGCCGCACATGCGAGGTAAGTTGTTGCAGGTGCGGGCATGGGCGCAAATGCGGTCCCTTGATCTCGCAGGGGCAGAGCTTGGCCAGTATGGGGGAAATGCGCACCTGCGATGGCTTTTCCACAGATGCGGGACCTCATGTGAGGCCAAGGCATCGCAGGTGCAGAAAAGCTGGAGGCAGTGAGGTTCATTTAATGCGGGACTTAGACCAATTTTTACACATTTCACTCACTCCTTGGGAGATTCTTGGAGCTTCTTGAAAGGGATTTTCACCTAGATTTTGGAGGTAAGTAATTTCTACCATATGTGAGTTAAATACTTAGATTGTGGGTAGATTAATATATAAAAATTAGTGAAAAATATGGGTTTAGAGGAAAACCTAGGATTTTGATAAAAATGGAGTTTTACCACGAAAATGGTTATAGGACTTAGTGAAAATCATATATTTATGTTCCTAAAATTATGGGTAACAATTTTCTTCGAAATTTTCCAGAATCCGGGCATGTGAGCCCGGAGGTGAATTTTAGGAATCTTGCAAATTGAGTTAGGGAAATTCTTTAATAGTTGGGATATGAACTTTTAAGCCTATATTGATTAGTCTTTACACTATTTTGATAGTTGTGGATTGTTCGGCACCGAATTGAGGGTTTGGGGCATAAGCTTGGACCGGAAAGTAGGCCTTGAAGCGAGGTAAGTCTCTTTTTTAACCTGTAAGAGGGAAATTTCCCCATAGGTAAATCTAATAAATATGTGTTTATTTGTGGGGGCTACATACGCGCGAAGTGAAGATTTCTAATGCTTTGTGGACATTTCTAATTGATCATATATGTTGATTGTATTGGATGGGAACTAAATTTAAGATTTTTAAGAATTTCAAAGGTTTCAAGTAAATTATTATTTTGAAAAGAATTGAGGGAAGCTATGTTATATTTATATGTAACCACGTCGCACATATATTTCGCGAGCGGGGTGACTATTTTCACTATTCTCATGGGAGTGGGTCGTTTGCCTCGACATGTTAATAGATGTATCTATGGTTCGCACCGTTTGATCCTTGGAAATGCACAGTTTATATTTATGTTGGATTGGGATGAACGTCCTCAGTGGAATTTGTATGTGATATTACAACTAAAAGCCTTTTTATAATTGTATAAATTTCCTGTTTTAGAGATAATTTACTTAAAATGAAGGAAGTGTTTTAGTTTCTCCAAAATGATGGGAGAACTGTTCAGTTATTTCTTGTTCTGAGTTTATTGTAGTTATGTATATCGTGTTTATTTGAAATCACACATTATTATTTTGTTGGACCTAGTATGTGTCAGAATCAACACCTCGTCACTATTTCTTCGAGGTTACACTAGATATTTACTGGGTACATATTTTTATGTACTCATGCTACGCTTTTGTACTTGATTATACATGATTTGAGGTAGGTGTATCTGCTCACCAGTCCGGCGCATAGGTTGATTTTCTAGTTCGAGACTACTCGGCGAGCTGCCCTTTTGAGTCGTTCTGTAGCAACTGGAGTCTTTCTTATGTTTTATTTCCTGTCTATTTCCTTTTAGACAGTAGGCTAGTGTTTGTTTTTGTATATTCCATTAGATTGCCTATATACTTGTGACACCAGGTCCTGGCACACACACTAGTAGACTTTTGATATTTTGGGTTGTATTTAAGTGATTACATTTGCATTCATTGTTCTGTTTAAATCATGTTACATCGATAAATACTAAAAAAAAATATTTTTAGTTAATGTAAAATTTTATCTACGTAGTGATTTACTCTATTCAGGAGATTTTTAGTTTAATCAGAGTTGGATTGCCTAACAATGGTGTTGGGCGCCATCACGGCCTAATACGAAATTGGGCCGTGACAAAAACGAGCAGACAACTCGAGTTGGGAAGGGGTAGCGTACCGGGAGCAATACTTCTCCGACTTAACTATTGGACCCTCCCCGATTTTAAATACGGGTGACTAATAATCCTTCATCGGGAGCCTAGGCCCACCGATTTTATCTGAAAAATGAATGGGGCGTGTATCCGCGATTCCTGGAGTTGTATTCAGAAGACTCAGCAGGGGAGCACAAGAAGACAATTTATATGTACAGTTCAACAATATGAAAATGGTAAAAAGCGGACAAGTAACACATTAGGCAGAAATAAATCAAAAAATATACAAAATTAATAAAGTCAAATAAAAGTCAACATGTACAAGCTTGAATTCTGATTTTTCCCAGCAGAGTCGCCAGAGCTGTCACACCCTTTTTCCATCTCCCAAGAGATATATGTATGGATGCGGGTTAAATAGTTTTTTCAATTAAAGTGACAATTTTGAAATAGGGATTATTTTTTTATTCAGAGTCACCACTTGAAATTGATTTTGGGTGTTCCAAGTTACCTTTTATTTGAATCCCTAGTCAACAAAAGGTTTGATTTTTTTATTATTGGTCTGCAAACACAAAGTTCGGATAAGGAATTCTGTTGACCGGGGAGAAGGTGTAAGGCATTCCCCGAGTCCCGTGGTTCTAGCACAGTCACTTTATCAACTTAAACTTGGCTTGAATTAATATTGGACAAACTGTGATTTATTGATTTTCATGCCTTGCCTATATCCACTTTTATTTATTGAAATATTTGATGAAAAGATTTGAATAATATTAAATTTTCCTAACCGCACCTTGCAAGCGAATGCGCGATCGAGACGAAATTTATAAACTTTTGTCATAACAGCGCTACGCAAGCGAATCCGCAGTCATGACAAGAATTATTACTACGTTATTATATTTTGGAAATAATTAACACACTTAAGAAAAATTATTTTTTATGAAAAATTATTATCGCGCCACGCAAGCGAATTCGCGACTAAGGGGGTTAATTAAATTTAAAAACTAAAACTATTGGATATTGTATTAAATTATTGAGTTAATTTTAATGAATATTAAACATCATGCTATGCAAGGGAGTCGGTGAATAAACACAAAAAGGGTTAAAGCGCGCCTATAAATTTCCTAGCG
Source organism: Nicotiana knightiana (assembly GCA_005239525.1). NCBI lineage: Eukaryota > Viridiplantae > Streptophyta > Magnoliopsida > Solanales > Solanaceae > Nicotiana > Nicotiana knightiana. The sequence goes on from ML429904.1 coordinate 87,679, forward strand.
TGTTAAATTAATTATTAAAAGTGATTAAATCATTTAATTAATTATTCAAGAGGAGAGGATATACTACTATAAAATTTTATTTAACTAACCTATAGCTTGAATTTGCTAGGTTTATGCTTATTGAATTCCATGGCATTAGGCCATTTATTTATTTGTGGAAAAAAGGGGCTAGCTTATTGACTAAGGAAGAACTCAGCTTATGGATGTACCAATGGGCTGGTTATTGAAACTGTAATATATATATATATATATATATATATATATATATATGTGTGTGTGTGTGTGTGTGTGTGTGTATATATATATATATATATCTGTGTGTGTGTGTGTGTATGTAACGTAGCTGCTCAGCATATACATTTATACTTCCCAAAACCCGGAATGTCACCATAGTCACAATCTCTTTACTAAATGTTTCTCTATAAAATGAAACAACGTAAAAATACACAAGTCTTCTATGCCTATAATAGAGTAGAAGGGGACTCGTGAGATTGTGTGGACGCGACAGAACTACCTCGCGGTCTCTTGGATGCTGGTAGACGACTCCTAACCACGAAACTGGGTGTTGGTACCTGGATCTACACATGGGGAAAACATGTGCAGGAAAGGGCGTAAGTACTCCACATTCGGTACTCCGTAAGTGCCAAGCCTAACCCCAGTCAAGTAGTGACGAGGTCAGGTTGAGCCCTACTGAGTTTGTAAGAACAAGTCAATATAAAATTTTAAAACAGTGAAATACAGATAAGCAATGATAACAGGATTAACAAAGACGGAAAGGTTTAATAACAGAAAGAGAGCCCTCGGCTCAGCACAACATATATCTCAACAGTAAATGTGCAATGCAGTACACGGGGAAAGCTCCCGGATCTCGGTCCGTAGTCCCAATTTAAATATGCTATGTAGTACAGGGAGAAAGCTCCCGGATCTCTGTCCGTAGTCCCAATTTAAATATGCATTTCAGTACAGGGGGAAAGCTCCCAGATCTCAGTCCGTAGTCCCAATTTAAATATGAAATGCAGTACAAGAGGAAAGCTCCCGGATCTCGGTCCATAGTCCCAATTTAAATATGTAAAACAGAAGTATGTCAATTATGGCTTAAGTGAACAATCCAGGAAAAAAAACAGGTAAGGATAGAGTAAAACTACCTAAGCATGATGTGACTAGTAGCAAATAAGAAGAATTCAAGTCAGAACAGGTAGGCATGCTTACACTTAGGCTATCTACNTCGTCCACATAACAAAATCAGTATAAAAATGCCTAAGGGAAGATCCCCAACACAGAATTAAGCAAGCCACTTACCTGGACTGCACTAATCAACTCAATACCGAGCTCTTCCCACGAGTATCTGACTACGGGTGGCCCAAATCTATTCAAATCAATTGCATGGTGTAAATATAACTTCAAGGGAACAAAATAGCTAATTATTTATAAGCTAAGTCCCCCAGGCCCACATCTTAGAATCAGGTAAAATTTATATTTTTCGGACACCCATTCACTCACGAGTCTAACCATATAAGAATCTATCAAATAGGAGGTCAAATACCCAATCAAAACTCAATCATTCGGTCTATGAAGTTCATCCCATTTTCCCAAATATTTTCGAAATTAAAGGTTGGATTTAAGATTGGAATCATGGAAATTGATCTATAATGGATAGAAATCACTTACCCAAGTTATCAAAGTTCAAAAGTCTTCAAGAATCGCCCTTCCCTAGCTCTCAAGTTCAAAAATATGGAAAATAGCATAAACCCTCGGATTTGGGGTTTTAATATTCTGCCCAGGCATTTTCCTTATGCGATCGCGTACAATGTCGCGATCGCGGAGAGTAATGAAACACGCACCTGAAATTCCTTCATCGCGATCGCGATTAAAGGTCTGCGATCGCGGACCTTCTGACCCTACAACAATGCGATCGCGGTGGAGGCCACGCGATCGCATAGAGAAAACACTGCACCTCCCTCAGCCTTAGGATACCTTACGCGATCGCGATCCTGGGCGTGCAATCGCGGAGACTAACTGACCAGAACAATGCTATCGCGGCTGAACTTTGCGATCATGAAGCACAATCTCTGACCACCTCAACCTAACACTACGCAATCGCATACTTTTTCACGCGATCGCAGAGAACACTCAATTGTTGCTGTAAAACCAGCAAAACCAGCAAAGGCTTAGGCCAAAAACATGCCCGTTTGGGCACCCAAAAGACACCCGAGGCCCCTGGGACCTCAACCAAACCTACAAACCAACCCTAATATCTCATTAAAACTTGGTTGAGCCTTAAAAAAATATCTCCTAACAACAAAATCATCAATTATGCATAGATTCAAGCCAAAGAACTTAGGAAATTTCTAGAATTCACATCCGACGCCGAAACACGTCTTAACTCATCCGAATGACCTCAAACTTTGCACACAGGTCATAAACGACATTACAGACCTGCTGTCACTTTCGAAAGTCTGTTCTGAGTCTAATATCCAAATCTCACCTATCGGCCGAAATCGCTGAAATACTAACTTTCGCCAATTCAAGCCTAAATCCACAACCGACCTCAAAAACCTATTACGAGCACACCCCTAATTCCGAAATCACCCAACAGAGCTAATGGAGTCAACGAAATTCCATTCCGGATCTGTCTTCATACCGCTCTAGCTACAGCCAGATTTCTAAAGCTAAATTCCACATTTATGGACTATGAGTCCAAAATCACCCCGGATTTCAACAGTCAACGCTCCGACAAGTTCCAAAAACATAAATATACATGGGAGAAGCGGTAAATAGGGGATCGGGGCGCAAATTCTTAAAATGAACGATCGGGTCGTTACATCCTCCCCCTCTTAAGAAAATTGTTCATCCTCGAACGAGCATAGAAACATACCTGAAGCTAGGAAAATATGAGGGTACTGACCCCGCATATCCTGCTCGGTCTCCCAAGTCACCTCCTCGACTGGCTGACCCCTCCACTGAACCTTTACTGACGCAATATCCTTTGACCTGAGCTTTCTGACCTGCCTGTCCAATATAGCCACAGGCTCCTTCACATATGATAGATTAAGCTGAAATCCAAGACATGAGTCGGGTCACCGTGATACTTTCGGAGCATGGAGACGTGGAACACCGGATGCACCCATGCTAGGCCGGGAGGCAGGGCTAGCTCATAAGCAACCTCCCCAACACGTCGCAACACCTCAAAAGGGCCAATAAATCGCGGACTCAGCTTGCCTTTCTTCTCGAACCTCATGACGCCCTTCATAGGAGATACTTGAAGCAAAACCCGATCACCAGCCATAAATACCAAGTCACGAACCTTCTGATCCGCATAGCTCTTCTGCCTGGACTGAGATGTGCGAAGTCTCTCCTAAATCACCTTCACCTTGTCCAGGGCATCTTGAACCAAGTCTGTACCCAACAATCGGACCTCGCCCGGCTCAAACCATCCCACAAGAGACTTGCACCGCCTACCATACAAAGCCTCATACGATGCCATCTGAATGCTGGACTAGTAGCTGTTGTTGTAAGAAAACTCTGCAAGAGGCAAGTATCGATCCCATTACCCTCCAATATCCATCACACAAGCACAGAGCATATCCTCGAGTATCTGAATCCTGCGCTCGGACTGCCCGTCCGTCTGAGGGTGAAAAGCTGTGCACAACTCTACCCTGGTGCCTAACTCCTGCAAAACGGCTCTCTAGAACCGTGAAGTGAAGTGTGTACCTTTGTCTGAAATGATAGATACTGGAATACCGTGGAGGCGAACAATCTCTCTGATATAAATGTCAGCCAATCTCTCCGATGAGTATGTAGTCAATACTGGAAGGAAATGGGCTAATTTGGTCAGCCGATCCACAATCACCAAAAGAGCATCATGCTTCCTCAAAGTCCGAGGAAGTCCAACCACAAGGTCCATGGTGATTCGCTCCCACTTCCACTCTGGAAGCTCAATCTGCTGAAGTAACCCTCCCAGTCTCTGATGCTCACATTTGACTTGCTGACAGTTGAGACACTTGGCTACAAACTCTGCTATATCCTTCTTCATCCTTCGCCACCAATAGTGTTGTCTCAGATCCTGGTACATCTTCACGGTACCCGGATGGATGGAATACCGCGAACTATGGTCCTCCTCAAGAATCAACTCTTCGAATCCCATCCACGTTGGGCACACAGATTCGGCCCTGCATCCTCATCACCCCGTCACCTCCTATAGTCACATCTCTGGCATCACCCCGCCGGACTCTATCCTGAAGAACCAAAAGGTGGGTATCATCAAACTGGCGCTCTCTAATGCGGTCATGAAGGGAAGATCCAGCAACTACACAAGATAATACCTGGCAAGGCTCAGAAAGATCCAATCTCACAAACTGACTGGCTAAGGACTGAACATCTAAGGCTAGATGCCTCTCAGCTGCATGAAGGTATGCCAAACTCCCCAAACTCTCCGCCTGGCGACTCAAGGCGTCGGGCACCACATTGGCCTTCCCCGGGTGGTATAATATGGTGATGTCATAGTCCTTTAGCAACTCCAACAACCTGCACTGGCGTAAATTTAGATCCTTCTGCCTGAATATATGTTGCAAATTCTGGTGATCCGTGAATATCTCACAGGGAACACTATATAAATAATGACGCCATATCTTCAGGGCGTGAAAAATTGTTGCTAACTCGAGATCATGAACATGGTAGTTTTTCTCATGGACCTTCAACTGCCTGGACGCGTAGGCAATCACCCTACCGTCCTGCATCAACACCGCTCCCAAGCCAATCCTCGAAGCATCACAATAAACTGTATAGGGTCCGGAACCGGTAGGCAAAACCAACACATGAGCTGTAGTCAGGGATGTCTTGAGCTTCTGAAAGATCTCCTCACACTCCTCAGTCCATATAAAAGATGCACCCTTCTAGGTCAGTCTGGTCATAGGCGCTGAAATGGATGAAAATCCCTCCACAAAACAGCGATAATACCCATCCAAACTGAGGAAACTGCGGATCTAAGTAGCTGAGGACGGTCTGGGCCAACTCTGAACCGCCTCCACCTTTTTCGGATCTACCTTGATCCCATCTGAAGACACCACGTGGCCTAGGAATGCCACAGAATCAATCCAAAATTCACACTTAGAAAACTTGGCATACAACTTCTTCTCCCTCAATGTCTGAAGCACGGTCCTCAAGTGCTGCTCATGGTCCTCCTGGGACCTAGAATATACCAGAATGTCATCAATGAACACAATGACGAAAGTATCAAGATAAGGCCGAAATATGCTGTGCATCAGGTGCATGAAGGCTGCTGGGGCATTGGTCAGCCCAAATGACATAACAAGGAACTCATAGTGGCCATATCTGGTCCTGAAGGCAGTCTTCGGGATATCCGGTTCCCGAATCTTCAACTGATGATAACCAGAAAGTAGATCAATCTTGGAGAACAGCCTAGCACCTTGTAACTGGTCAAATAGATCATCAATGTGAGACAATGGGTACCTGTTCTTCACTGTCACCTTATTCAGCTGCCGGTAGTCAATACACATACGCATCGAGCCATCCTTTTTCTTCACAAATAATACCGGAGCGCCCCAAGGTGATACACTGGGCCTGATGAATCCCTTCTCAAGCAACTCCTGTAACTGCTCCTTCAACTCAGGAGGATCCATGCGATAAGGAGAAATGGAAATGGACTGAGTGTCCGGCAACAAGTCAATGCCGAAATCAATGTCTCTATCGGGTGGCATACCCGGAAGATCAGCTGGAAATACATCAGAATAGTCTCTGACAACTGGAACTGACTCCACTGTAGGGATCTCAGTACTAACATCTCTCACATAAGACAAATATGCATCACACCCCTTCCCAACCACCCGCTGAGCCTTGAGAAAAGAAATGACTCGGCGGTCAAATCAATGAAGTGAACAGCCCAACCTCTTTGTTTGAAGCTTTGCCAGGAAAGAGTATACTCCAAGGAACCTCTCCACTCTAACCTCGGAGATCCTGGCATAGCCAGCGTCACGGTCTTGGCGTGACAATCAAGAATAGCATAATAGGGAGACAACCAGTCCATACCCAATATAACATCGAAATCCACCATACTGAGTAGTAGAAAATCAGCTCTAGTCTCAAAACCACTGATAGTAATCAAACATGACCGATATACGCGGTCCACAACAAAAGAATCTCCCACCGGAGTAGAAACATAAACAGGGGAACTCAAAGAGTCTTGGGCTATCCCCAGATGTGAAGTAAAATAGGAAGACACATATGAATATGTAGAGCCTGGGTCAAATAATACCGATGCATCCCTATGACAAACAGGAACAATACCTGTAATGACTGAATTTGAAGCAATGGCCTCGAACCGGGACGGAAGATCATAGTAACTGGTCTGGCCTCCCCCTCTAGGGCGACCTCGACCTCCCCGACCTCCACCTCGAGCTGCCTGAGGTGGTGGGATAGCAGCTGGGGCTGGAAGAATAGCTGAAGGACCTGGTGGAAGACATGGAGCCTGATAAATCTGAGGGGGTGCACCCTCATAGGTCTGAGGTAGTGCACCCCTCCTCGCTCTGGGGCAATCTCTGATCATATGATGAGGGTCTCCACACTCAAAGTAACCCTTCGAAGGATGTGGTGGTCGCTTCTGACTCTGAACTGGCCTGCTAGGCTGGCCAGTGATAGCACCTCGAGCAGGAGGCACCTAAGATACTGGGGGTGCATAATAAGGCTCCTGAGGTCTAGGAGTAGATGGAATACCGCTGGCTGCTGGGAGAGCTGAATGAACAGGGCGACTCACAAAAGCCCTACCATAGCATGCTGCTGGTGCATGAGCTCCTGAAAAATGACCAGTCTCTCGAGACCTCTTGGCCTCTCTCTCCTCCCTGTCCTGGGCTAACATAGTCTCAATCCTCCGGGCAACACTCACGGCCTGCTGGTAAGTAATATCGGTCTCCAGCTCTCTACCTATGCTGGTCCGAATACTGGGGTGGAGTCCCTCAAGTAAGCACCAGACCCTCTCTCTGACAGTGACAACCAAAGCTGGTGCATGGCGAGTCAAATCGCTGAAACGGACTGCATACTCTGACACAGTCATGGCACCCTAGCGTAACTGCTCAAACTCCACACACCAAGTATCGCTGAAGCGCTGAGGGACAAACTCAAGTAATAACATCTCGGAAAACTGAGTCCAAGTAAGTGAAGCTGCCTCGTCCGGGATACTAAGCTCAAAAGCACGCCACCCTTTGATAAGCTGCTCCCCTCTGCTGGAAAGCAGTGAAAGAAACCCCACTCGTCTCTACAATACCCATAGTGCATAGAATGAGATGATACCCCTCAACAAAACCCAGGGCGTCATTCGAAGCTAGTCCGCTGAACTCAGGTGGGTGGTACTTCTTGTACCTCTCAAGTCGGAGCTTCTCTGCCTCAGGAACAACTATCCTAGTCTCATGCTGAGCTGGAGCTGCTGGGGTCATAGGACTATACTCTGGGACCTGCCCAATATGAACTCTCTGCTCAGGAGTACGGGCTGCGGGAGTTTGTGTCCCTCCTCCAGCCTGGGATGTAGCTGGAGCTATCGGGGGTAGACCTGCCTGTGACAGAGTACTGAAGGCACTCAAGAACTGGGCCAATGTCTCCTGGAGGTATGGAGTAACAGTAGGGACCTCCTGTGCCCCTCCAAGTGTAGTTGTTGGGGCCTCCTCTGCCTCTGCTCTAGCCGGTGCTCGGGCTACACCGCATGCTCGTCCCCTGCCTCTCGTGGCTTTGACTGGGGGCTCGGGTTCCTGGTCATCAGTACGTCCGGTACAGGTACGAACCATCTACAAGCAAGAATAGAATAGAGTTTAAGAATTTGATGACAGTAACTAGCACAATAAGGAAATCCAAAGGATTTGATTGTTCTTAACAGTTACATAGCCTCTCAGAGATAGATACAGACGTCTCCGCACCGATCCACGGGACTCTAATAAACTGGCTTGTGAATTGTGACTCCTATGAACCTAGACGCTCTGATACCAACTCATCACGAACCAATTTACCCTCTGAAAGGTTTCGTGACTACACCTAGTCTCTATGACTAGGTAAGCCTAAAATTTACAGAAATAATAGAAACAATAAAATAAGGACAGAAAAGATATCAAGTAGATGTAACGTAACTGCTCAGCATATACATTTATACTTCCCAAAACCCGAAATGTCACCATAGTTACAATCTCTTTACTAAATGTAGCTCTATACAATGAAACAACGGAAAAATATACAAGTCTTCTATGCCTATAATAGAGTAGAAGGGGACTCGTGGGATTCTGCGGACGCGACAGAACTACCTTGCGGTCTCCTGGATGCTGGTAGACGACTCCTAACCACGAAACTGGGTGCTAGTACCTGGATCTGCACATGGGGAAAACATGCGCAGGAAAGGGCGTGAGTACTCCACATTCGGTACTCCGTAAGTGCCAAGCCTAACCCCAGTCAAGTAGTGACGAGGTCAGGTTGAGCCCTACTGAGTTTGTAAGAACAAGTCAATATAAAATTTTAAAACAGTGAAATACAGATAAGCAATGATAACAGGATTAACGAAGACGAAAAGGTTTAATAACATAAAGAGAGCCCTCCGCTCAGCACAACATATATCTCAACAGTAAATGTGCAATGCAGTACACAGGGAAAGCTCCCGGATCTCGGTCCGTAGCCCCAATTAAATATGCTATGCAGTACAGAGGGAAAGCTCCCGACTCTCTGTCCGTAGTCCCAATTTAAATATGCATTTCAGTACAGGGGAAAGCTCCCGGATCTCGGTCCGTAGTCCCAATTTAAATATGCTATGCAGTATAGGGGGAAAGCTCCTGAATCTCTGTCCGTAGTCCCAATTTAAATATGCATTTCAGGACAGGGGAAAAGCTCCCGGATCTCGGTCCGTAGTCCCAATTTAAATATGCAAAACAGAAGTATGTCAATTATGGCTTAAGTAAACAATCCAGGAAAAAAACAGGTAAGGATAGAGTAAAACTACCTAAGCATGATGTGACTAGTAGCAAATAAGAGGAATTCAAGTCAGAACAGGTAGGCATGCTTACACTTAGGCTATCTACTCAATTAAGATAGGAAACAGTAATATATGAATGAAAATGAGCGTTTTCATGGGAGAAAAATAGGATTTTAGCAACAATGACCCGTGTACGCACTCGTCACCTCGCGTACACGGCGTCCACATAACAAAATCAGTTTAAAATGCCTAAGGGAAGATCCCCAACAAAGAATTAGGCAAGCCACTTACCTGGACTGCACTAATCAACTCAATACCAAGCTCTTCCCACGAGTATCTGACTCCGGGTGGCCCAAATCTATTCAAATCAATTGCATGGTGTAAATATCACTTCAAAGGAACAAAATAGCTAATTATTTATAAGCTAATACGCGAATTTAGGAAATTCGCCTAAAAAGTCCCCCGGGCCCACATCTCAGAATCGGGTAAAATTTATATTTTCCGGACAGCCGTCCACTCACGAGTCTAACCATATAAGAATCTCTCAAATCGGAGGTCAAATACCCAATCAAAACTCACTAATTCGGTCTATGAAGTTCATCCCATTTTTCCCAAAATTTTTGAAATTAAAGGTTGGATTTGAGATTGGAATCATGGAAATTGATCTATAATGGATAGAAATCACTTACCCAAGTTACCCAGGTGCAAAAGTCTTCAAGAATCACCCTTCCCGAGCTCTCAAGTTCGAAAATATGGAAAATAGCATAAACCCTCGAATTTAGGGTTTTAATATTCTGCCCAGGCTTTTGCCTTATGCGATCGCGTACAATAGAGTCGCGATCGTGGAGAGTAATGAAACACGCACCTGAAATTCCTTCATCGCGATCGCGATTAAAGGTCTGCGATCGCGGACCTTCTGACCCTAGAGCAATGCGATCGCGGTGGAGGCCACGCGTCCGCATAGAGCAAACACTGCACCTCCCTCAGCCTTAAGATACCTTACGCGATCGCGATCCTGGTCATGCGATCGCGGAGACTAACTGACCAGAACAATGCTATCGTGGCTAGACTTGTGCGATCACTAAGCACAATCTCTGATCACCTCAACCTAACACTACGCAATCGCAGACTTTTTCACGCGATCGCAGAGAACACTCAATTGCTGCTGTAAAACCAGCAAAGACTTAGGCCAACCATGCCCGTTTGGGCACCCAAAAGACACCTGAAGCCCCTGGGACCTCAACCAAACCTACCAACCAACCTTAATACCTCATTCAAACTTGGGCGAGCCTTAAAAACACATCTCATAACATCAAAATCATCAATTATGCATAGATTCAAGCCTAAGAACTTAGGAAATTTCTAGAATTCACATCCGACGCTGAAACACGTCAAAACTCATCCGAATGACCTCAAATTTTGCACACATGTCATAAACGACATTAAGGACCTGCTGTCGCTTTCGGAAGTCCGTTTCGAGTCTGATATCGAAATCTCACCTATCGGCCGAAATCGCCGAAATTCTAACTTTCGCCAATTCAAGCCTAAATCCACAACCGACCTCGAAAACACATTTCGAGCATGACCCTAACCCCGAAATCACCCAATGGAGCTAGCAGAGTACGTATTTTCATTCCGTATCCGTCTGCACAGCTCTAGCTACGGCCAGATTTCTAAGGCTAAATTCCACATTTATGGACTATGAGTCCAAAATCACCCCGGATTTCAACACTCAACGCTCAAACAAGTTCCAATAACATAAATAGACATGGGAGAAGAAGTAAATAGGGGATCGGGGCGCAAATTCTAAAAACGACCGGTCGGGTCGTTACAATGATGTAACCGAAACATGATAAAAGCTCACTGAAATATAAAGCTAATAAATGAAACAAAGATTTAAACAAAATTCAACAAGTATATTTATATATTTGAAGAGTAACATCATAGAAGGTTAACAATTTAATTAAGCTAAGACATGCCAAAGCAAGCCAATAAAGGATCCAACATAGTAAACTAAAGAAATTAGATTCATATCTACAACATGCTCACGTAAAATAGATTAAGAACTTTTAAGTACAATAAGATGAGAAATGGACTTTCAACAACTAGATTAAAATAAGTATAGAGTTGTTTCTGTAAAAAAAACCATAACTACTGCATATTTACATGTTTTTATACATGAGTACAACATTCATTCTTAAGCAAAGATCAAGTAAAACATGCTTCAGCTATCCGGACAAGTTCGAATCTTCTTATTACTATCGAATATTTGCAATATAAAAAAAATGTAGGAATTACCTGGTTCGCAAAATAAAAATACAGCAGTGAAATGAGCAGAAACGGCACCGAAACAACAGTGAAAACAAGCAAAAATATCAACAAAATCGTATCTAAATAGCCCAAAAACTTTAGAGAAGAATCTCAGAATCAACTCTAAAAGACTCATTTTTTAAAAAGGGTTTTCACTCTAAGAAGCACTCACAAAACTCATAATTTTCAGCTTATCATTAGTATTTAGTTGCTGATTTTTCTCAAGGATATGTGTCTTTTTAGAGTGTAAAGGATGATTGCTAAGTGTGTTAGAGTGTGTGAAGATTTGTCTGTAAAATGAGAGAGAGGAGAACCCCTTTAAGTAGGAAAATCAAGCACCTTTGGACAAATTTTGGTTCACCAAAGATCTGTCCAAAAGACTTACTTTTTCTCACCAAAACACTGTCCGAGGACTGTCCAAATAGGAGAAAGGACAGTCCTTTCACTAAATTCAGAAACAAGGAGAGTAGTTGCACTCTTAGCATGCTTCAAATTGTAAAAGTAAACTAACATGTACCTATTGTCATTATTCACCTTCTACCCTTCACAAAATAATATCAAACTACTTCAACTGATTCAAATCAGTGTAGAAACAGAAAATTCAACATTTAACTTAGCCAATTAAACCAGATTTTAAACTCATATAATCATAGGCGAAATCAACATCAAACGACTTAAATGAGCAAAACATATTAGCAACAAAGTAATTAGTTAAAACAAACTAACTGAATGACAAACAATCGGTCTAGAAAAGTATGAGAATTCGATTACGACCCAAAACATGCTTTCTTATTGGTTAAACTAACTAATTAAATCAGCAACTAAAACAGTTAACCGGAGATAGAAACAAACATTAAGGACAGCTAAAGACGTATTAAACGACAAAAAAATTAACAAAACAATGACGAAATTAGAGATTAGATTGTACGCACAATAGAAAAACAAGACAAAATGTAATCCTAACCTAAAAATAATTATGAAGAAAAACCAGAAAAAGGGATTAATATTTTACCAATTTCATAATTCAAGTGCCCGAGTGCCTATTCGACAACAATGTGAACTTCGAGTACGATTTTCTTATTGATAAATCGTGACCGCAAAATCCAGGTAGCCGAACGTCAGTCGGGATATCACCAACAACAAAGTCGTGCTACGAGTTCTAGGTTGGCCTAAATAGAGGCGTGGTAGTGGTTGGAGTTTCGGGTTTGGGCAAAATTGGTTGAGTTTTTTTGGGATTTGGAGGGTGTGAATTATAGGTTTGGCAAGAGGGTGAAGAGGGGAGTACATGGTGACATTTGGGGGCGGGTGGAGGTGTGTCCATGGCGGCAGGTGGCGACAGTGGTGGTAGCATGAGGTGAGGGAGAGGGTTTTCAGGATTTTGGGGTATGGAATGGGAAAGAGTATGAAGAGAGGAGGAGCTGGTGAAATTTTGAGGGGTTTTTGGCAGTGGCGCGCAGCGGGGCAGAGGCGGCGGCGTGATTAGGGTTTGTTTTGTCAATTTTTTGTGGAGATTTGGGGGATTTGGGTTGTGGATCTAGAAAGGGGGTGAGTAGAGGAAGGAGGTGGTGTAGGTTTGATGGTGTTGGAACACCACCGACGGTGGCACACGATGGAGGCAGCGGTAGAGCGACGGCGGCATAGAGAGAGAAGTGAGAGAGAGATAAGGAAGACTAGGGTTAGGATAATGGAAAAAAATCTAATTTATTAAGGTCTTTAATTTGACATGGGATATCAAATAAGGGTTGTTGGATCGAGGAAACTGGATGGATGAGATTGATTGCTGAACTAACTTAAGTGAACGACGTAGTTTAGCATAAAACTACATCGTTTAGAAACAACTCTTGGAAGACCATCTATTGGACTGGGTCGGATGAAATGGGCTGTTGATTTGGAACAAATTTGGCCCAATCCCTTACCCCTTAAATTTAACTAGTCTATTTTAATACTTAGAATGCACAAATGAAAAAAAGAACTATTTTTTTGGTATTTTTGTGATAGGAAATATGGAATTAAAGACACAAAAGTTGAGAAAAATAATTAATATAATAAAACACTAATGACTTTGGGAGATGTTAAAATAGTTCAAAAATTAGGTGTTCATACTGATTTTCTCGGTTTGCACCGAGTTCTTCTCTTTTTCAGCTCGAAGCTGAGTCTCGGTTGATTCCAACTGAGCCTGAACGGTATCCTTCATAGCAGCCAAGATGTCCATTCTCCCTTTGAAGACATCGGCCTCGGCCCGAACGTCGTCCACTTATTTTTTGTGCTAGTCGATTTGCTCGAGCCTCTGTTGGATCTGTAGATTTGGATCGTTAGTTTTTATCTCTTAATCAACATCACTATCGTGGATCGTTCGGAATACCTATTCATCTAAGTCGGTATGCTCCTCCCGAGCTGTGAAAAAATCGGGCTGAAGTCTTTCGCTGAGGAGCCGATAAGTATCGTTCTTCTCGGCAAGGCCCCGGACTTCGGCCTTGTGCTCCTCTCGGACTCTCACAAAGGCTTCATGGTGCAACACTGAATCCTACAAAAGAAATAAGAAAAACGAGTTAAGAATAAACTACAAGTACGAAACGAATGCGAAATAGAGCTTGAAGGTTACCCAATTTAATGTATGTTGAGCCTCATTGAATAGGCAAGCGGCCCCCATGTCATCCATCACCGTTTGGTCCTATCCAATCACTAGGCCCCTCAGATAACTACAAACCTCAACCGGGTCGGGGGGGGGGGGGGGGGAACCCGTGCATCTTCGGGGACGGTCGACACCAAATGCCGTTTGCGGTTGGGATAAGCACCTGGAGCTGGAAACTGATCTACCAGCTTCGAGTTTGATGGAGACTCGGTTGTCCCCGTCGATGGCACCTTATTTGGCACCGGTGGGTCACCGAAACCAGGGATCTCTTCAGAAGTGGTCGCCTCGATCCCATCAAAAAAGTTGTGGAGATCCACTCGTTACCCGTCCAACATGTTTTCTTCTTGAATCATAGCATCGGAAATCTGGGGCGAAGCCAAGATGTTGACCACACTGGGTTCGACCTCAGGAACCTCTTCTGATGCTCGGGGAGTCTCGTTTTGAAGCTCTACTTCTACCTCCTTCGATGGGGACGGGATCCCGCTCAGGAACCTTGGGCGAAGCTCCTTCATTGATTGCCTCTAGTTCAGAGGACTTCCGTGCTGAAACGACAACCCTCAGGTGAGTCACCAACCTGGTCTCTTCTTCTTCCTGTTCTTCCTCTTCCGAATAATCCCTTAGTTGGCGAACTGACTCCACGGATAAGTAAATAACATTTCCCTTAGGCTTGCACAACTTATTCATCTGCCTCTTCTTTTCCGAGCCTAACAGACTCGTGGCCCTTTTTCTTGTTTTCTCCTTTACCGACTTCGGAGCTGATGGTTGAGGGAGGATTTCTTCATCGCCGTTAGGAGGTCTCATCGGGACATCTTTCCCGATACTTGCAATGGAAGGGAAGAAAGTTAGCTAAAAAAGGAAAAATTTTGAACTGAAAATGAAATCTTACCGTGGTTACGAGCCTCCCATCGGCCCTTGGAAAGCTCCATCCAAGCCTGTTCGGAGTAGGGCCTATAAGACACCAGGTTCTCGACCCATATTTTTAACTCCGGAACCGGGTCTGGCATTTGGGGCACAGCTGCAGTAACAAAGTAGAGGTAAGCAACGATCGAGGAAAATAGGAATGAAAAAATGAGCACTCAAGGCAAATATACTTACGATTAAAATTCCACTTCTCCTGGAAGGGCATATCTTCAATAGGGATCAAGTCTGATGTCCTTATTCGGACAAACCTTCCAACCCAACCTCGGTAGTGGGTCTCGTCAAGGCTGGAGAACGGGGCTTTGCTGGACCGGCGCGAGAGCTTGATTAACCCTTGATAGATTCAGGGACTGTATAAATGCATTAGATGATCGAGGGTAAAGGAACAACCCTTGATTTTGCTGAAGAAGAAACGGAGGAGGATGAGGATCCTCCAGAACTATGGGTGAATCTGGCCCAAGGTAACATTGTACCTTTTGCAGAAGGCCACTATTACGGGATCTAGGGGGCTGAATGTAAAGAGATAAGTGTAAACACTTAAGTACCCCTCTACATATATGGTGATCGATTCCTCGGGGGAAGGAACGACCACGTCCTTGTTTACCTAGTTGCACTCCTCTTTAACCTTTCCAAGGAGGCCCTCAGTGATGGTGCAAATGTACCTTGAAATCGGTTCACACAGGCCCGGTACCGAAGGGGTCTTCTCTATTTTAAAGTCGGCAACCGTCGGGCACCCCGCCAGAACATATTCCTCAAGGGAGACTCCGCCGCCTCTACATTGCCGGCGTAACGCGATGAAGACAGAGCCTCTTTTTGGGGCACAGTTTTGGGTGTCTTTGCCATTTGTGAAAGTGGATAGTGAATAAGTTGATTAGAATTCAAAAAAATTGGATATGAGAAGTGAGAAGCGGAAGTTCTTTGAGAGAAAAAGTAGAGAAGTTAATGGATCTAAAGGTTTGAATGAAGAAAGGACCGAGGTTTTATAGGTTGAAGGCGATGGTTCAGAACTGCCTAGTGGACGACCAACGCCTAACAGGAATTTAACGCCCTGGTTACTGCACCGATGGGATGTTTCAGTCACCTCTGTCGCTTAGGTTACGGTGCTGACGTCATAGCAAATCGGGGTGAAGTTCGGAGACTCAATTCGTTTCTTGTCATTACACTCCAAAAAATGATGGGGACTATCTGTATACGGTCAATACCGGGCTCACCCGATTTTGTGTGATTAACCGAGACCAGGATGGTAAGCCGAGGGTCGGTCCCATTTTATATTAGACCGAGACATGAAGATGCGCTACCAAGCTCGGGATTCGAAGGACCGATTGAGATCGAGACCAGCCAGGATCGGGATCAAACGAGATAGCCATCGAGCGAGACCGAAGAAAGCCTACTAACGGAAAACCGAGATATCCGTGATCGAGCAAGGATCATGGCGGAAATCTCGGCACGTATCAAATCAAGAACGGTTATTTAGCCAATCATGAGATATCCTTCTGTATTTATAATTGTACCATAAGTAGGATTCCTCTACTATATAAAGGAGGTTCTGATCATTTGTAATCATCTAATTCTCGCATAACAAAGAAATACAATACATTTTCTCTCTTAAGCTATCTTGTTCTTCAGTTCAGTTCATATTTCTTAGTGTTACACTCAGCCGGTTCGAGGGCGATCTAGCCCGAGGGTCAAGTTGCACTTTATATTGGTTTGCTTTATTTTTCAGTCAATTACTAACATTAATTATCATATTTATCAATTTGTGCCAAATGAAATCACATATCCTTAAAATTACATATAAATTTCATTGTTATCCGATTTTCAAGGTATACAATATTTTAATATTTAATCTTTCTTCATTGAATGTATCATCTCCATCAATGGTATTATCCATATTTTTACTAAATGTGAATCCATAAATTTATTTATAATTTTATTTGTACTAACGTATAAATAAAAGCTAATCAATTCTTTAACCATTAAAGTCGAAAAACTAAATTCTGGGATATATTATATATAATAAGTCTGAGCATTGTTTTCCTCAATAAAGCCGATAGCCCATGAGTTCAATACAAGCAAAGTAAATAATACTACTGAACAATAGCCATGAATATGATGGCTGCAACTTTAATAAAACGAAGGATAGAGGGTTCCACTTCCACATAAACCCAAGAAAATTGAGTATTTTGTTTTTAATTTTCATCTTCACAACACACTTGATCTTTTTTTAACTATTGTTTATAAATAGCATCATTTATTATTTATTTTATAAAGAACACTTTTTTTCCATTAATAGCATATTATAAAAATTAAGCTCAACATCTAATAAGTTAACTAACTCACTAATCACGGAAAGTACTTTTTTTGTCCATCTCCATTGTCCCTTTACAACACTCATCTTCTTCACTCCATTTTTTGAAAATATGATGCATATCTGAAAATCACCTAAATCAAGATATATTGATTTATACGTCTTTTATACTCTGTATATCAAGTATCACTTTAATTCAAAATGTATTTTTATATATAATTTTTGTATACTTATTTGTGAAGTGCCATCTTATTTTAAGAAATATTTTTAATGTATATTTCAAATATATTTTATATGTCAAGTGTCATCTTAATTGAAGATGTATTTTTTATGTATATGTTTTGTATATTTTATATGTGGTAATTCAAAGTATATTTTTATATATACGTATTGTATATAATGACATATATTATTATGTATATATTGACATATATTATTATCGAAGTAAGATCTTTATGTTAAGAAAGAAAAAAAGAAGTAAGAGAAAATTTTTAGAAAGATAATTAAAATGAAAACGAATGGAACAAATTTAGAAAATATATTGGTTTCGGCAGAAAACAAAACTAAGAAGACGAAGAAAAAGAAAGAAAGCTAACAGATAAAGAGAAAAAAAAAAGCATGATTTTTGTACAAATATTAACTTTCCATTCAAATTGCTTATGTTTAGGGATTAATAATTAATATTCCCATTTTAATGAAACTGTGTGCTACAAATATAAATATTTTCCTGTCATATCTGTAATATTAAATTTTATGCTAAGAATTTGTTATATTTCTTTTAAACTATGACAGTTTTGTAAAGTCCCCAAGTAACAACACACTAGCACGACTCTAGTAACATATATGTTGATTGCCAATTAACTTTACAATTAAAATAGATTGACCAAATTAACCTGATAAAGAAATTTTACCTGATATAGTTAAATTTAAAATTTAATTTTGGATGACAACTACCTTTTAATTTAATTACTTTTCATAACTACAAAGTACTTTCAATTTACTCATCATAGCTATGCCAAATATATAGAGTTACTCCATAGCATCAATCTTTTTCCTCAACTCTCTCTCTTCTCCTCGACTCTCTCTCCTTTTTCCTTCTTTCTTCGCTCTTGGCAAGGCCGACGTACAACTCCGTCGCTACCGATCATATTCTTCAGCGGAGCTCTATCGGAGCCCAACCAAACAACTATCTCTCTCTCTCTCTCTCTCTCTCTCTCTTCCCTCATTGTATCTCTATCGTCAGATCAAGATCTGAAAATCACGAAGTTGCGATGGTCTATTATCGATGGCGAAAATAATGGAGGAGGAAGATCGGGGCGTCACCAGATCTGGATCTAACGGAGATGTCGGAATCCATGGCTTCTTCTCCTTCTTTGTATCTCACAACTGAATGTATTCGTCTGACAAAATTTTGGTAGATACAACGTGATAATATATTCTCAGATCTGGCCAGATTTTTATTCGCCTCTATTTTTAGTTTTAATACAATGTATACATTATTTTTCTTGGCCGGAAAACACCATCTCCGGTGAACTTTCTTCTCTTTTTCGCTATTGGGTCACATAGAATGATACAAATATATTGTATTCTGTATAAATACACTCAAATTTGTGTATTCTGTGTTTCAATGCAAATACCGTATATATTTTTTTGTATTTTCGCCTGTATTTATGTATTGTGAAGGTTATTTTTGTGGTACAACCAATTAAATACAGTGAATTGAATACAGTTTAAAAATAGCTATGAATGAATACAATCCAATATATGTATTTTTTAATTTTTGTTGTTTGAATACAGTCGAATTGAATACAGTGAAATTGAATACAACGTAAAATATATAAGAACGAATACATCTGAATTGAATACAGCATATACAACCGAATTGAATACAACTACATACATCCCATGACAAGCAATTAGTAGCTATGGAATGCGATAAGCTAGATTATAGTTATGCCCCGCAATAAGCCTCCAAACAATAATCATTTCTGAAAAATCCACTATTTTAAAACCAAACAAACTGTTCAGATAAAATAAATACAAAGTCATAATGTGTACTGTAACTACGTCAACCACAATGTACACTATCAAAGGGAAATATTCCATCATAAATAGAAAATACGATGACATAGTTCTGCAGTTGAGCAAAAGTATAATAGATTATCACACATAAGCAAGACCATATGTGAAGCACTTCAAACAGAGTACTTAGATAAGCTGAAAATGAAATTAATGGAGCCCTTGTATATGAACTCAGGTTGCACATAAAGAGCCAAGTGCTGTTTATATCAAATTTCTGCAGAGTAATTTCTCATATGCTAAGTTAATTTTTTCTTCTCAAAATAAGTACTAGTGAAAGCTGGTGAGTACAATGTAAATTATAAATTATAAAAATTCTACCTATTTTATTTAATAATTGTTATTTTATACTATATGTCATAGCAATTAAATGTTTCTTCTCTTTTCACCTTCGGGAAGACAAATTTGACATATGTGCCTTTTAAGGTCTACAAAAAAGTTACAATGGCTTTGATAGCCACATGTTTATAGATTTGAAGTAAGAAGGCCCATTACCCCAATCACCATTCTTGAATAGCAATGGTTTGCTAGACTTCAAGCATGAAGAAAATATAGTGATACTTACATAATAGTACTACTTAATGAGTCGGAAAAAGAAGTCCCCAAATTATAGAGCTCATAATGGTGATGCTTAAGGAAATGAGCACAAGAATGATATTCTCGTTTTGAATTAGAATGGACATAATGCGTTACGTATGGTCAACAAGTAAATTAACTCAATTTTTCATGCATTTTACCTTCTAGTAATGTTACATTTAGATTTTTGACACCCACTTCTGTTATAAAAATAATTTTTGCACACTCCATTTAAATAGATATAGATCTTTCGATTTATGTATCCTCTGCCGAATACTGTTGATTTGTCTGGTAGATAAGAAATAATTAAGACGTACAAATTGGAGATGGAGTCACAATTTAATGGATTAAACTAAATTATTGGGCTAGCCAAGAATGGGGCTAGTCGCGGGGTTGGGGATGGAACATATTCTAACTGCATTTCATATGATTATCAAAATAGACGTTCAAAATTTGATCTATCCCACAATTTTTACCGTTTCTGAATTTAGGAACAACTAGTATCTATTTCTCGATAGGGAATTTAAAAGTTTCCTGATAAAGAAAACTATGTAGCATAATATATTTGTTATTGAAATCCATTTCTAGTAATAAAAGTAAAAGAACTGCAAGAAGACTGATACTATTTCTAGTATGTCACGACCTAAATTCTCAATCTTAGGGATCGTAATGGCGCATAACACCATACTTGCTAGGCAAGCCAATGTTAGAATTTGATTGATTACTTTGTATTTATTAGCCATTTAGACATAATAAAATAATCTAAAGTAAACTGAATCCATTGGTTATCGATAAATAATTTTCAAAGATAAAACAATAAACAATTGAATAAAACGAACCACGAACTAATTATATAAATAGATCTAGAACTACCCCAGAGTCAGGTGTCACAATTCACGAACTACTAAAGAATACTATGTTAGTAATCTGTATATCTGTAAAATAAAACAATAATAATTTCTGAAAAATACAGAAACAGTAAGAAACCTCACTAGCGCGGGTTCTAGAGCGGGATTAGCGCGGCCGCGCTAGTGGAATATACCAGGGACAGTGAGAAACCTGACTAGCGCGACCACTAGCGTGTGCTGAGCACGGGTGTGCTAGTCCAGGCGTCCTTAGCTTTTCTATGGAAAAATAATATAAGAATAAACCGAGCCCACTGAATACACAGTGTGTCCTTAAGGAAATTATTCTCCTCAAGTACCCGAGGTGTTGGAATATATCCTCCCAGGATAGAACGATTTAACTCACCGGAGTGTTGGTACCAAAAACGTCAGTGAACAGCGAACCACTCGAGTCTGTAAAATACACTGGAATATTTTGTGCAGAAGAAGAAGAAGAAGATCAGAAAATTTAGTAAGTAAAAATTCTGGGATTCAAGGCGTATTTATAGCAAATTTCGTACTATTTCTGAAAAGGTTTTGCAACCTTTCAGAACAGCCATAGCTGTTGGAACATGTGTGAATCCTTTCAGAACAGCCATAGCTGTTTTGAACAGGTATGAATATTATGGGAAATTTAAAAACGGATTTAAAATAATCCGGGAAAGAAAACGGGTCGGACCGGGTTGACAGGTCATTCTGGATTTGAAACTTTTCCATTAATTAATTAATTAAATAATTTGAAAATAATTTTTTCCAAAAAGATTAATCAATCAATCTTTGACCAAATCTAAATCCGAAGCCGAAGCCGAGCGACGACGACGGCGGCACGAGGCTTGCCTTCTTCTCAACTCTTTAAGAGCTAGAAGAAGAGCTTCTTTATATATACACATAGATTTTCTTTTCTTCTTCCAATGAGGGACAAAGTACACTAATTCAAAATTTCAGTTCCCTCCATTTCTTTTCCCACCATTTTTCATTCACTCTCTTTAAGCTATACCAAGCATAAAATTAAGCTAGACTAAGCTTAAAATTAAGCTACACTAAGATTAAAGACCAATAATCCCCCACATGAATGGGGAATGACTATAAAATAAAGGAATGCACGGACGTGTGTGTGTTTTACATGCAAGAATTAATTGCATCTGGATAAGTAGGTTTCCCTTTGAACTTTCCGTAGTGAACTTATATCGGATATACTCGGTCAATCGGTAGATTTGATATCTTTGAACCGTCGAGCTTTGTTGTATACCTAGACAACATAAGTCACACAATCAATCCTTAACCATCTATGGTTCTCACGGTTGTGTTCGTTTCAGCCATGAACACCGCCTGGTTTCATGAGTGCTTAGAGAATGGGCCTTTACTTTCATTCCCCTTGAAGCGGCTTACACTTCACACTCACATAGGTGATTCCTAAACGTGTAATCCTAAAGACACACTATCTGGTCATATCCTGCCAGACTTAGCAAATCATTAAAAAGCTTTAAGCTTTATTGACTCATCAAAAAGCCTTAATGCTTTACCTTTATTTCTGAACATTGTCTTCATCACGAGAATGGGTTGAGTTATTTGACAATGTTGAACCGTCATTCATAACTTTGTTTGATCTCTTTGAACCTAGCTCTTGGGATCTCCAGTCTGCTAGGTAGAGTTACCGCCATGATGACTTGTCCTAGGCCTTAACCCCATTCCCTTTGATAATATTTCAACTGCCTCTCTAGATAGGCCTTTTGTAAGTGGATCCGACACGTTATCTCTTGACTTTACGTAGTCAATTATGATAACATCACTAGAGAGTAGTTGTCTAACGGTATTATGTCTCCGTCGTATATGACGAGATTTTCCGTTATACATAACGCTCCGTGACCTGCCTATTGCCGCTTGACTATCACAATGTATACAAATAGGTTCCAAAGGTTTGGGCCGAAATGGAATATCTTCCAAGAAATTCCGGAGCAATTCAGCTTCTTCACCGGCCTTATCTAAAGCTATGAATTAAGATTCCATTGTAGAACGGGCGATGCACGTTTGTTTGGATGATTTCCAAGACACTGCTCCACCCCCAATTGTGAAAACATATCCACTCGTGGATTTAACGTCGGATGATCCGGTGATCCAATTTGCATTACTATATCCCTCGATCACGGAGGGATATTTGTTATAATGCAAAGCATAGTTTTTGGTATGTTTCAAATACCCCAAAACTCGTTTCATTGCCATCTAATGTATTTGATTGGGATTTCTTGTAAATTGACTCAGTTTGCTAATAGCACATGCTATATCTGGTCGCGTACAATTCCTGATATACATAAAACTTCCCAATACTCTAGCATAATCCAGTTGTGAGTTACTTTCACCTTCATTCTTTTGAAGTGCATAACTCACGTCAATTGGAGTCTTGGAAATTTTGAAATCCAAATACTTGAACTTGTCAAGTACTTTTTCAATGTAGTGAGACTGTGATAATTCTAGACCTTGTGGAGTTTTGTGAATTCTGATTCCTAATATCACATCAGCAACTCCTAAGTCTTTCATGTTGAATTTGCTAGCCAACGTGCGTTTTGTAGCATTTATATCTTCCATACTTTTGCTCATTATCAACATGTCATCAACATATAAACAAACAATGACTTCATGACCTGAAGTATTTTTAATGTAAACACATTTGTCGCACTCGTTGATTTTAAACCCACTTGCCAACATT
>ML429905.1:1365-16155 GCA_005239525.1 Nicotiana knightiana
TATTAATTATGTACACGTACGCGTGACATGATTTTTAGCAAGCTAAAAATTGTGTACATGAGTGTAATGTGATTGGAATATTTTTAGCTGTGGAGTTTATTTATAAGCTTAGGACCAGCCTTTAACGTATAGGGGACCTTTATTTCAATTGAGAAACATTTAATTTCGTCAAAACTCGGTTTTTCGCCGAACTGGGGACCCTGGCGTTTGGACCCAAAGGCCTGGCTAACGCCAGGCTAGGGCTGGCGTTTCAGCCCTAACGCCTGGCTAACGCCAGGGTAGGGCTGGCGTTTCAGCCCTAACGCCTGGCTAACGCCAGGCAGGGTCAGTTTGTTTGGTTTTGTCGCCCGGCTATCGCCCGGGTGTCTCCTTTTACGTATGTTCCGACGTAGTTGCATCCCTTTAGCTCCGTTTCATCTCCACTTCACCCATACATGAAATAAACTCCATTAAACACTTAACAAGTATATTTTTTTTTTTATCATTAATGCGTATAAAATGTATGGTATATCACATGATTCAACTATGCAATTTAGTCTTGCATCATACGCGTGACATGATTCTTGACACGTCGAACTAAACGAGTATACGTACGCGTGACTCGTATTGAGGTAATTATTTAGATAATCGAATAATAAGAAACGTTAAAAATACAAATAAATATATATAGATCCTAAAAGCGAGTAATTAAACAATTTAGGCCAAGTTTAATCATTAAGAGACCGTGCTAGAACCACGGAATTCGGGAATGCCTAACACCTTCTCCCGGGTTAACAGAATTCCTTACCCGGATTTCTAGTTCGCAGACAATTTAAACAGAGTCAAATTTCCTCAATTTGGGATTTAAACTGGTGACTTGGGACACCATATAATTATCCCAAGTGGAGACTCTAAATAAATAATCCTATTTTTGATTATGTCACTTAAAGTGAAAAAAACTCTCTTATTACCCTTACCGGTGGTGAAAAAGGAGGTGTGACATAAGTTACATTACTTCATACATGCTTATAGATCTAAATGTCCAAACAATTAGAAAGCTTAAAACCTAAAGAAAAGTAATACTAAAATTCCCATTATGCAACCTCGTTAAAGAGGGGATTATTTTTTAGATTTTTTTTTTTTCAAAATCTTTGATATATTTGGGTAAGTGTTTTTTATGGAAGAGAAAAAAAAAATTATGGAATAGAGAGGGAAAAGAAAATGTAATAAAAGTATATTGATGTAGAGGTATCCCTTAGTTAATGAGTTACCCACGTGAAAGTGCTAAAAAAGTAAAAAAATGTGCCAGTTTTGGAATAAACAAAGATTACTAGTATCATTTATGAGAATAATTTTTAAAAAGGGAGCAACCAAGTAAAAATCTCAATTTCATTCAATCAACAAGCCCAAATACCTTAGCCTTTTGTGTGGAAATGACACCAAGTTGTCACTCTTAAGCATGTTATTTAAAAGATATTTATAATTTATAATATATTTAAAGATTAGTCAATTTTACTTAAACTTCAGGACATGGAGCCCTAAAGTTTAAACCTCAAAGTTGAAACTTCAGGATATCGTGTCTTTCACACCTCCTTTTTCACCCCCGGTGAGGGCAATAAGGGAGTTTTTCCACTTTAAGTGACATTATTCGATTTTTTGGGATTTATTTTATTCAGAGTCGCCACCCGAATTTTTACGGCATTTCGGGACACCATTTATTTATTGAAAATCCTAAAACCGAGGAATTTTGACTCTGTTTAAATTGTCTGCGAACCAGAAATTCGAGTAAGGAATTCTGTTAACCCAGGAGAAGGTGTTAGGCATTCCCGGGTTCCGTGGTTCTAGCATGATCGCTTAATGATTAACTTGGCCTAAATTGTTTAATTACTAATTTTATACCTACGTGCATTTTTTATATTCTTACCGCTTTTATTATTCTCTTGTATTCAAAGAGTTATTTTTTGGAGACGGGTCACGTATGCGTAAACCCATAGAGTTTAAAATGTATCGAAAGTCATGTCATGCGGACGTGTACACAATTCTCGACACTGAACTCATTTAATAAGATAAATAGGGTGCGCAAGCGCATATTTTGTTTTGTTGTCAAAAAGAGACCGAAATCACGTCACTCGAGCATGTACGTAATTCCGATAATTTTGAGAAATTCGTTCCTAAAGTGTCTCTAGGAGTGTTCATTTTAGTCTTTATTTGTGTTACGCAAACGTATACACAATTTCAGAAAAAGGTACATTTTTAGTTGTTTTCATTCAAAGTTATGTAAAACGTATACTCCGAAGATTGATCTATTTTCTGAGTTTAAGGCATTCACTATCTAAAAGGCTTTCGAGATTCACTACATCTAAATTAAAAAAAATCCTAAGTTAAGTCATGAGGTTGGGCTATGGCCTAGTCTAGCCCGATTTGTATCTCCTTAGGCCATCCTAATTTTGACTACTTTTGTAATAGAAATGAAGCTAAGTACATCAGTTTAAGGCATGCATCAATGAAGAGGGATCTAAAAATCACTAATTCATAAGGAACATGTTCCAAAAACCAAATAAACGCATTTAATTGCAACAAAATATTTTTGATTGAACAACTTTATTAACTTCAGTACAACATAAATCTATGTTGTTTATTTCACAAATCATGCACACTGATTTATTTATGTTGTTCTAATCTAGAAATTTACAAGCACTGTTGAATAGCAGATTTCCATTTTGTGTGTAGACTTTTGAAATTCTTTCTGAGCTAAAATAGTTGTTTTCTACAAATTCGATAGTTATCTAAATAAAAATTGTAGAGAAAGATTTTCTACAAAAAAAAACGCTAATAAATTTGTTAACCCGAATCTGAATATTCCAACACTTAAAACCTTGTAATTGAGTTTGTAAATAAAACAGTTTTTTGAGGAAAATAAAACATGTGGGCCTTTTCAAGCTCCACCAGGCCACTTTCAATGGCCTGGGCCTAAAAATTAATCATAACTGCTCTCGTTCGAGGCCAGTGGACTCAGACGACTCTGACCCAATTATGCCCATTTCTTTAGACTTACATGGGTACATACATACAGGACTGAAAAAATACTGCTGATACAGTGAATATAGGGTCCAGTTTCATATTACAATGCTTCTAAAAGAACGAGTATCGATGAATTACAGAGCTTCAACTTCTATAAAGAAACATTTTATTTTATTTTTTCTACAAGAAAGTAAACTGAAAATTGCAGCTTCTAACTAGTTGATCCGACTTGAATCTCCTTATGGCTATACACTTGAGTCTCTTTTTGCAAGTTGTAAACACCCCAAAAGCTAGGTGTGTTATGCATCTACTAAGGCAGATTTGACCATGAAAGGGATAGAACTTGACTTTAGTAATGCTATACTAAATAGTATCTAAAAGAAACATCCTTTGTGCATTTTTCTTGGAATTAATCTGACCATAAGAAGGGTCAGATTGAATTCCGGGGATGCCATCTTATTTGACTCTTGAGAGTCATACTTGTGTTATGCAACAAATTTTAACAAGTATTTATTCAAATACTTTGACTACTATTGGCACTTTGAGGAGTAAATCTGACCATTTTTGCGGGTTCGGACTCCCTTCCTTAAGGCCCTTCTTAATTACACATTTTATACCCTTAAGGGGGTAATTTTCAACGACTAAAACACTGTTTGTGCACTACTATAGGGTGAATTTGACCATTAGAAGGTCAAACTCATCTACCCTAGTGCAAATAATTTCAGTAAAGACTAAGGCAAATAGAAAACCAACATCTAACTTATTCTTACCACACAAACTCAATGCATTCTGAAAAAATAATATGACTTAAACACAACTAAACAGGCTGATTCTAAGGATTATGACCATAAGAGGGGTCAGATTGAATTCCGGGGATGCCATCTTATTTGACTCTTCATAGTCATACTTGTGTTATGCAACAAATTTCAGCAAGTATTTATTCAAATACTTTGACTACTATTGGCACTTTGAGGAGTAAATCCGACCATTTTTGCGGGTCGGACTCCCTTCCTTAAGGCCCTTCTTAATCACACATTTTATACCCTTGAGGGGTATTTTTCAGCAACTAAACCACTGTTTGTGCACTACTATGGGGTGAATTTGACAATTAGAAGGTCAAACTCGTCTACCCTAGTGCAAATAATTTCAGTACGGACTAAGGCAAACACAAAACCAACATCTAACTTATTTTAACTACACAAACTCAATGCATTCTGAAAAATAATATGACTTAAACACAACTAAGCAGAATGATTCTAAGGATTCAGGTATTTCATAGACAACACTTATTCAGATTCATTTACCAACGTATTAAACAATCCCATTTCAGATTTTTCATACCAAAAGCAAAGGAAAAGAAGGTTCAGCTAGAGGAGAAGGATTTGGACAGCAAAGAAAGAGAACAAAATTCAGATTTAAGCATTTCAATATAGTTAAGTTGTTACATACCTTGTTTGAAGAGAAAATAACAAAAACTTGACCAAATAAAGGTCAAGTATAAACAACAGTCCGCAAAAGAAGCAAAATCCAGCAGCAGCAAATAGCAAACCAAATAACCAAAAAGCGGAGTAGGAAATGAACCAGAATTCTGAAGGTAAATACTTAAAGTTCCTAAGAATTAGAACCCCAAAGAAAAATAGAAACATCAGAACCAAGAAGTGTACTGATGAACTTTTTTAAAGAGAAATCAGACTTCTTTTTGCTTTCTACTGAAATTTTTTGGAAATTTTTGTTTATGAATAGCTACTTTGATTTTCTGTGTTTTCAGATATTTTTAGTAGCTAACTCAGTGTAAAAGAGGGTCAAATAGAATGTCCAAAAAAAAGATCCTTCTAATGTGGAAAAATGGGTGTATTTATAAGGGACTTGGGGATAGGATATATCTAGCATATTCCCTGTCTAATGAGCTGAAATAGTACATAGGGCAGCTGTCACCCTTATCCTTTGGGACAACTTCCCTCATTCTAGAAGATTCCCACCCCTAAAATTACTATCCTACCCCCAAAAAATCTGATTTCCTAGTTCTAGAAGGTTCTTGGGTTATTACACCCAAGATTCTTCAATTGTAATTCCTAAACTAACCCTCAGTACCCTTAGAATTACCCCTTTAGTTAATCAAGGTTAAAAGGTTATTAGTTTATTAAGTGTAGACTGATTTTTATCCTAGTTGAGTAATTAACTATTAATTAAGCTTCTTTAAGGTGGGGTTGGATAAGTTTAATTAGCTAATTAGCTAGACCTTAAGTGGATTTTAGAACTTAGGTTAACTAGTTTAAATGATTTCATTAGATGTAGTTAATTTGGTAATTAAACCTAATTAGGACTTAGTTATCTGTTTTAAGGATCATAAGCCTAAATTATCTAATTGGGGTCTTATTATCTAACCATTAGGTCGAATAGTTTTAGGGTTAGTTATCAAACATTAGAGAGTTAGGATACTAGTTCCTGTAACTCTTAATATGGATTCAAGTGAGAATTACTGGACTAGTAATGATCAGTGATTATTTTGCAGGAAATCAAGAAACCCTAGAACTAAATCAACAAAAGAACCCGCAACTAAGTGTTAATTAATGCTCGATAATGACAAATAGGTGAAGAAACTATGAAACCTAAAACAATTAGCACAAGAATCAACAACTATGCAAGATAAACACGAAAATCACAACTTAGGGCCTTACAATGACCTTCGAAACAATATTTACCTAATTTCTAAACAGGCAGTCATGAACCCTAATGCGGCTACTATTCAAACGTGTATGGGGTCATTTTTAAACTAAACTTAATTGAAGGGAAAAGAACAAGAAGAAAAGGAATAAAGCAAACAAAGAACAAAGAAACAGTGACATTTAAAGAGATTATACATATGATTTTGCCCTAAAATATTTGCAAGAACAGGAAAGAAAACAAAAGAAAAAAGAAAAGAAAAAAGGGGTACCAGACAATGGAAGGAAGTTTGGCCAAAAAGTTTGAGGTCACTAGACCTTGGCCGGACTCCGATGGGGTTTGAAAATATCTCAAACCCACATGAATCAATAGCCATCAATGACAGCTATCGATCCATATAAGTAGGAGCTATTGAAAGTCTTCGGATCAACGAGCATGTAAAACTAGGGTTTTCCATTTTCAAATTTGAAATTAAAGAAATTTGAGTGAGTTTTTGGTGAAATAGATAGTAGGATATGATTGAGAAGGGGGAGGAGATGGTCTGGTGAAGGTTTGGGCTTGATTGGCGGTGCTCCGCTGCCAGAGGCGATTTTCGCCAGGCAGAGCTTTGGGTGGCAGACGGTAGAGTTTAGAGAGATAAGAGAGAGGAGTGAGAGAGACGGATAGGGGGGAGGGCTAGACTTGCAAATGAAGGGGGTGGGGATAGTTAGGACACTTATATATTTTTTTATTATTAGTTCCCAACCGTTGGATCTGGATAGATCAACGACAAGGATTTAATCTTTTCTTTTTAAACGGGGTCGTTTTGGGGGCTGGTCTGGACCGGGTGGACTTGCCTTGGGCCTGGGTCGTTGGTGAGGCAGCTTGGGCCTGGGCAATTCTAGCCCAGGTCCATTTTAATTCATTTTTAATCAAAACCAACTTTAATTAATTAAATTGACCTAAAAATTAAAACTAAATGCAATAATTAGTTCTAATCCTAGTCCTTGTTCAATTAATTAAGAGTCATATTACTTAATTTACTCCTAACCAATTAAAGGACAAGTTTTTTCACATTTTTTGTTAAAAATAAATAATTAAATCAACTAATTAACATTAATCTATTTTATATCAAACAATTAATTTATTTAAATGATCACTAAGGTTATGCGCCTAATTATGTCATTTTAAAATTTATAGATTTAAAGGACGAATTATGGATACATAATGTAAAATAAATTCACAAATAGCCCTAAAATTCAACGAAAATTCATAAAACCAATTAATTTATTGAGTTTTTGTAGGATTATATGGTAGGTAAAAATCACGTGCTCACAGCTGCCCCTCTTTGCTTGGAAACACGAAGAGTTTTCGGGCAAAGACAAAGTGAGCAGTCATAAGCGACTTTACCCATTCATATGCTCCATTGTGAAGCGTTTTGGAAAAGTTTGACCGAACCCTGCTTCAAAGGTTGCCTACATATCCTTGGCTACAAAGGAATCAAGTAAGTGTAGTTCTGAAATTTTTGGTAGCTGGGACTACCGAGTAACCGTGGTTTCACTGCAGTTGCTGCTGTTACTGCTGCAGATCTCCTTATTACACCCAAAGTAAAAAAAACGACAGACTAACTAAACTTATCAACTGCTAGTTACAAGATTCCTATCTAAGACCTGTTCTTAAGTCTTGATCTTCTGCTAACTCTGACCTAGATCTTGATGTTTGTTAGCCGCAGGTGTTGGTTTCGTCTCTTCGCTTTTCGGATCAATGCAGGATATACCGAAAGGATGACTTCAATCTCGTCCTGAATAGTCCATATCTTCTCCGTATCTGCACTTTTGGATTTAGACTTCTATTTTTTGTTTTATTATTCTGGATCAAAACTTTTTCTTTTGGTCGTCTCGAGTCCAATGTCCTAAAAATGTTATCTGCACAATCAAAAAGCGAATGAACGAAATTTTCTGCCCCAGTT
Organism: Nicotiana knightiana; assembly: GCA_005239525.1. Lineage (NCBI taxonomy): Eukaryota > Viridiplantae > Streptophyta > Magnoliopsida > Solanales > Solanaceae > Nicotiana > Nicotiana knightiana. The sequence continues at coordinate 8,978 of ML429905.1, forward strand.
TTCACTAGGAAAATTTCATGAGTTATTGTAAAGAAATTTATACTACTTTATTATTTGAAAATAATGAAAAGACGGGAACAGTGCACCCGACGTGATTGTAGACTAGGGGTGGATACCCTATGCCCAAAGGTAAAATCAACTGGGAGTTGGGAGACCCTAGGAAGAGAATTGACAGGTTATGTTGTTGTATGGAAAGGTCAACAGGTTATGCTGTTGCCGGAAAGAGAGGTCATTGGGTTATGCCAATGTCAGAAAAATAGTCAACAGGTTATGTTGTTGTCAGAAGAGATCATCAGGTTATGCCCACGTCTAGAAAGGTTAACAGATTATGATGTTGCCGAAAAAGATCATTGGGTTATGCCAATGTCAGAAAATGATCAACATGTTATGTTGTTGTCGGGGAAAGGGTCATCGGGTCATGCCAATGTCAGAAAATGATAAACTTGTTATGCTGTTGTCAGAAGAGATCACCAGGTTATGCCGGTGTCTAGAGAGGTCAACAAGTTATGTTGTTGCCGAAAAGATCATTGGGTTATGCCAAAGTCAGAAACTGATCAACAGGTTATGTTGTTGCCGGGGAAAAGATCATTGGGTTATGCCAATGTCAAAAAATGATCAACAAGCTATGTTGTTGTCAGAAGAGATCACCAGGTAATGCCGATGTCTAGAAAGGTCAACAGGTTATGCTGTTGCCGGAAAGATCATTGGGTTATGCCAACGTCAGAAATCGATCAACAGGTTATGCTGTTGCCGGGGAAAAGGAGATTACTGGGTTATGCTAGTGTCAGAAAAATGATCAACAGGTTATGTTGTTGTCAAAAGAGATCACCAGGTTATGCCGATGTCTGGAAAGGTCGACAGGTTATGCTGTTGCCAGAAGGGAGATCACTGAGTTATGCCAATGTCAGGAGATGATCAACAGGTTATGATGTTGTCAGAAAGATCACCAGGTTGTGCTGGTGTCTGCTAGAGAGTGGGACCCTATGTTGGAAGAAATCATCGGGTTATGCCGGCATCAATTAGGGAGTGGGACCCTATGTTGGCATCAACTAAGGACTGGGATATCCTAGGTTAGCATCGAGTTATGTCGGCTTTAGGTTATGCTGGAATCAACTAGGGAATGGAGACCCTATGTCGGCATCAACTAAGGAATGTAACATCCTGTGTTGGGAAAAGGTGTAGCTAGGGATTGGAGTCCCTATACTACTTTAAGTTTGGATTGTTTTTAATATCGTTTTTTCTTCTTTTCTTTTCTTTTCGTTTGATTTTGAGTGAATGCGGAAAAGAGTTTTGGAGAAAACTTCCCTTTTTGGAGGTGTTGTTGCAGAGCTGCTTCTAGCTCTTGCGCTTTTCTTTTGGTTACACTTGCGTTTTGCAAGGTTATTTTGGGTTACACATGTTTCCTTCAAACAAAGAACAATTTGTTAGTTTGAAACGACGGTTGGTTTTGCAGCCTTGATTTTCCATTGCTTGATCTTAGTTCTTTGGGCGAAGATCTCAACAAACTGCTTGCTTTCTTGCTGGGGATTGAGTTTCATCTCCAATCCCGGGGACCCTAGGCTTTCCAGATTTTATCATGACGATCGGTCACGTGAGGACCCAATGTTTTGTTTTGCCTTTGCAATCCTTTCACTTGCTTTTTTTCTTTTGGATTTCCAGAGTATCGGGGGGTGTTTTTGCCCTTCAACTTCTGCTGCAGTGGTTATTCGCGGGACTTAACTTTTCCAATTTTATTTCGCCTTTATTGGCCTTTTATTTCTGACTTTTCTTTCAACTTCACCTATAAAGCATTTGGAGCATTTCGGCTTTTCGAACTTTGCCGAGAAGGTTAGTCACGCGGGACTCAACCTTTCATTCCAATTGCCTCTATAGGCATTTCATTTTGATTTTCTCCTTTCAAGAGTTTTGTGTTTAAAGCATCGACCATTGCGACCAGTCGGGATTGATTTGATGCCCTGATGAGGCTCGGTGCCCTTGCATGTTGGCTTGTGTCAAACGAGGACCCTGTAGATAAGTTTTTCTATCTTTTCTTTGCATTGCTTCAGAAACAGAGTCAGACTGCAAGGTATTGAGATAAAAATAACAAAGAAACAGAGGTGATGAATTTTGACAAAAAATATCCCTTTCGGGGGAAAAGAGAAGAATGACTTATCTGGAGTGTATGCGGCCTTCAATGAACATGACATGCGTCTTGGATTGGATGCCTGATCTATATGGGCCATCTGACTCTCAGAAATTCGTCACGACTTTTTACCCTGAGGTCGAGAAAGCTTGCCCCGGATCATGTTGATATCAGTGACTAAACCTCTTTTCGATTAGTAGTGCCCTTTTTTGGGTTTTCACCGACTAACCTCTCTCATTTCTCTTCTCTCCATTGCCATGTAGTGCTCTTTGCGAGTTTTCACTAACAAGACTCTCTCATTTTAGTTTCCTCTACTCACCATCGCTTCATGGTACCCGTGTGGGTTTTCACCGATAAGACTCTCTCATTTTATTTTCTCTCATTGCTCGCATGCGTGGCCTTTCTTTGTCGATCGATCGGAAGGACTTGAACGGGATTTGGGGTAAAGGAATTTGTATCGATTTACAACTTTGGAACTTTTCAGGCGAATCATCGTCGAATTTTCACACTTGCCCCAGCTTAAACTTTTGGGGGAATGTGGATTTTTATTTTGGTGTGACTGAATCCCAGGGAGAGGCTGCCTACGTATCCTTTCGGAATCAAGTCAGAACGTAGTTCGAGAAGTTTTGGTTTTGTTTTTGTTTTGAACTTTCTTTTGTTTTCTTTTCATCATCATTTTTTTAATCATCACTTCAAGTTCCAAAGAGGGTAATCAAGGAAAAGTAACCATCTCAAAGGGTTTACAAAAACTGGTAGTGTTTGGGGTAGCGTGAATGAAAGTCTTCGTCATTTCGATCATAAAAAGGTCAAACATAATACCTTTTGACTGTGTCTGCATTGACCGCCGTTTTAGGGTTATTTCCTTCGATGTCCCCCAAATACAACGCTCCTTTTGGTAGCAATTTCCTTATGATGTAAGGACCTTTCCAATTCGGGGCAAATTTTCCTTTTGCTTATTCATGGTGCGGGAGAATACGTCTTAAGACAAGTTGTCCCACTTTGTAGTACCTGGGTTGCACTTTCTTGTTGTAGGCGCGGACCATTATCTGTTGGTACAACTGCCCGTGGCAAACTGCGGCCATCCTTTCCTCATCAATCAGAGTTAATTGTTCTAATCGGGTTTTTACCCATTCATCATCCTCAATTTCTGCTTCGACAATAATCCGGAGGGAGGGAATTTCAACTTCCGCAGGGATCACGGCTTTAGTGCCATAAACCAATAGGTAGGGCGTAGCCCCAACTGATGTCCACACAGTCGTATGATATCCCAATAATGCAAACGGTAACTTCTCATGCCACTGTCCAGAACTTTGGATTATTTTTCTAAGGATTTTCTTGATATTCTTATTGGCTGCTTCAACGACACCATTAGCTTTGGGCCGGTAAGGGGTCGAGTTGCGGTGTGTTATCTGGAACTGTTCACATACCTCCCTCATCAAGTTACTGTTTAGATTCGCGGCATTTTCAGTAATGATAGTTTTTGGGATACCAAAACGACAGATGATATTAGCATGCACGAAATCCACCACCACTTTCTTAGTGACAACTTTGAACGTGACGGCCTCGACCCATTTTGTGAAATAGTCGATAGCAACCAAAATGAATTTGTGCCCGTTTGAGTCCCTTGGCTCGATTGGCCCAATGACATCCATTCCCCAGGCAACAAATGGTCAGGGTGCCGACATAGGATGCAGTTCTGATGGTGGGGCATGGATTAGGTCGCCGTGTATTTGACACTTATGGCACTTTCGGACGAAACCAAAACAATCTTTCTCCATGGTCATCCAATAATATCCAGCCCGCAAGATTTTCTTTCCGAGGACGTACCCATTCATGTGGGGACCGCATACTCCTGAATGGACCTCACTCATGATCCTTTCAGCTTCTTTGGAGTCTACACATCTTAAAAGATTTAGATCGGGAGTCCTTTTATACAGTACTTCCCCACTTAGGAAGAAACTGCTGGCAAACCTTCGGATGGCTCTCTTTTGGTCTCCGTTGGCCTGCTCGGGATATTCTCTTGCCTTCAAAAATCTTTTAATATCATGATACCATGGTTGCACATCGGGCTCTATTTCGACTGTGTTACAATAACCATGTCTTTCTTTGATTTGAATTTTCAACGGGTCAATGTGAACATTGCCCGGGTATGGAAGCATTGCAGCTAGGGTAGCCAGTGCATCGGCCAACTCATTGTGGCATCGAGGAATATATCTGAACTCGACGGCTATGAATCGTTTGCTAAGATCTTCCACATGTTGTTTGTACGGAAGGAGATTAACATCTCGAGTTTCCCATTCTCGTTGAGCTTGCTTGATAATCAAATCAGAATCTCCCATGATCAATAATTCTTCTACATCCATATCAATGGCCATGTTCATACCCATTATACAAGCTTCATATTCGGCGGTGTTATTTGTATAAAAGAAACGAAGGCGGGCCATGGCTGGATAATGTTGTCACGTGGGCGAAATCAAGATTGCCCCAATTCCAACACCTTTTGCATTGACTACTCCATCGAAGAACATTTTCCAGGTATTAGTGTCTTCAGAGATTACTTCAACTGAATTGATTTCCTCATCCGAAAAATAAGTGCTTAAAGTTTAGTATTCATCATCAACCGGGTTCTCGGCTAAATGATCAGCTAAGGCTTGAGATTTCATGGTTGTGCGGGTGACATAGACAATGTCGAACTCCGTGAGCAGGATTTGCCATTTTGCCAGCCTTCATGTGGGCATTGGCTTTTGGAATATGTATTTTAGAGGATCCAACCTAGTTATGAGATATGTGGTATAAGTCAATAAATAATGTCGGAGCTTCTGAGCAACCCAAGTTAGAGCACAACAAGTCCTTTCTAACTGAGAATACTTGGCCTTGTAGCTTGTGAACTTCTTGCTTAAGTAATAAATGGCCTGCTCTTTCTTCCCGGTTGCATCGTGTTGCCCGAGAACACACCCAAAGGAATTTTCTAGCACCGTCAGGTATAGGAACAGAGGTCTTCCCAGTTCTGGTGGGACTAACACTAGAGGATTTGACATATGTTCTTTGATCTTGTCGAAAGCATCCTGGCACTCGTCTGTCCATTTGATGGCTGCATCTTTTTTCAACAGCTTGAATATAAGCTCGCATCTGGAGGTCAACTGAGCGATGAACCTGCTGATGTAATTCAACCTACCTAACAGACTCATGACTTCCTTCTTGGTTCTTGGGGGTGGGAGATCCCGAATAGATTTTATCTTTGTCGGGTCTAGCTCGATGCACCGTCGACTGACTATAAATCCTAATAATTTTCCAGATGGAACTCCGAAAGCGCATTTGGCCAGGTTTAATTTCAAATTATATTTGCGCAGGCGTTCGAAGAATTTCCTCAAATGCCGCACATGGTCACTTTGGGTTCTGGACTTAATGATCACATCATCCACGTACACCTCAATCTCCTGATGCATCATGTCGTGGAATATGGCGTCCATGGCCCTCATATAAGTTGCCCCAACATTCTTTAAACCAAATGGCATGACCCGCTAACAGTATGTTCCCCAGGGTGTAGTGAAGGATGTCTTTTCTGCATCCTCTTCATCCATCAACACCTGGCGATATCCGGCATAGCAATCGACAAAAGACTGTACCTCATGTTTGGCACAATTGTCAACTAGGATATGTATGTTTGGCAGTGGAAAATTATCTTTGGGACTTGCTTTATTCAGATCTCGGTAGTCGACACATACTCAGACCTTTTCGTCCTTTTTAGGCACCGAAACCACATTGGCCAGCCAGGTAGTGTATTGGACCACTCGGATTACTCCAGCCTTTAGTTGTTTAGCAATATCTTCTTTGATCTTGTCACTCATGTCTGTTTTAAATTTCCTCTATTTTTGTTGGACATGCGGATGACCGGGGTAGGTTGGCAATTTGTGTACCACCAAGTCCATACTTAGTCCGGGCATGTCGTCGTAGGACCAATCAAACACGTCTTTAAATTCAAATAGGAGTTGAATCAAAGCGTCTCTAGTCCTTTCATTCGTGTGGACGCTTATCATGGTTTCTCGAATCTCCTCTTCACTGCCCAAGTTAACGGGTTCCGTTTCGTTTAAGTTTGGCTTAGGCTTATTCTCGAGCTGTTCCAATTCTCGATTTATTTCCCTAAAGGCCTCATATTTATCATACTCTGGTTCTTGATTCATTATTTCGAGATTAGACAGCATATTAAGATCAGGGCATGAAGTCCGCAAGCATGTCATGTTATTTAAAGCCGCATTATTAGGACTGAAAAATAAGAAAAATAACAAAATCAGAAAGAATAATAGACGATGAAATTTTGATTTCATTTCATTGAATTGAACATAGAAGGGTTTACATCGAAATTGAAAAGCAATTAATTAAAAACACTTGAGTTACACCCTGAAATAACTCATAGTGCAGGGAAGATGGCAAAACTGAACTACCGGGACTCCCGCCTGACGGGGAATCGAGTAGCCTTCCAGTTCTGCAACTTGGCATTTGGGCCCATATACTGCACCTTAGCGGTACTCGAGCCTTCCCCTAGCTGAACCATGTTAGCCTCATATAATATATGTTTCATGGCCTCACATATATCTTCAATTTCTTTGACCGTAAAGGCCTCTTCTTCTTCTTCTTCTTCGATATACTGTGGTTCGATGAAGGTCTTAGTAATGTGCGGGACTGGCTGAGGCAGGTACCCTCCATTGTTTTTGCGAGCGTTGGCCCATTGCACATCTTCATCAGTGTCTTGGAAACCTATGCCAAAGAATTTTTCAGCGGCGGGTAGGGAGATTGGTTCAGTGATGCCTTGTAGGGTTATCCTAAGCCCCTTTCCTGGTTTGTATACATGTCTAATCATATCTGTGGCGACCATGATTGACACATTTGAAAGACAAGGTTGTGGGCATGGAGCACCTTCTTCGTGTTGATCAGCAGGCACAATCTCAAAGGCTTGGTACACAACATGTTCGCTTCCCTCTGTGTCCTCGAGGCTGGGGATGGAGGGGTCCCTGTATATGGATTGTTCGTCTTCTCCATGGACCACGATCTCCTGATT
>ML429907.1:1359-43765 GCA_005239525.1 Nicotiana knightiana
TACCTAAATATGCACTCTCTCTCAAGTAGATACATAATAAATAGGAATAGTTAATCAAGGGCCCTTTCAATCAACTATAATAAGAACGTAGTTGAACAAAAAGAGATTAATCAACCAAAATATATTAATATCACAATGAATTCATCCCCAACGGGTTCTACCAAAACCCTAGACTAAAGAATTTAGCTACTCATGTTATTGAGAATCAAAACTAAAATAAATTGCATAATGGAAATACAAAGTAATGAATACTAGATGTAGAAATCAATGTTTGTCTTTTCTATGGTGTTTTCTTGTTGAATCCTTCGAAATCCTTCCGAATCTCCTCCGTCCTCCTCAAGTTGTGTTGTTTTGGTGTCTATTTATATGTTTAGGGAGAACCCTAACCATGTAGGAGACTTCTATTTCGACCGGGAAATACTTAAACTCGTCAAAACTCGGATTTGGCCGAACTGGGAACCCCGGGCTTTTGGACCCTAAGGCCTGGCTAACGCCAGGCTAGGGCTGGCGTTTCAGCCCTAACGCATGGCTAACGCCAGGGCAGGGCTGGCGTTTCAGCCCTAAGGCCTGGCTAATGCCAGGTAGGGTCAGGCTGTAGGGCTCTGTCGCCCGGCTATCGCCCGGGGGTCTCCTTTCGCGTATTTTTCGACGTATTTGCATCCCTTTAGCTCTGTTTTCATCTCCAATTCACCTACACATAAAATAAACTCTATTAAGCACATAACAAGTGTATTTTTATCATTAATGCACCTCAAATGTACGGTATATCACATGTTAAACTATGCATTTTAATCTCGGATCAGCTATATTTAGTTTTTATAGCGTATACTCATTTATGTGTGCACACTTTATACAATGAGTATACACTTTACTTTCAGTATAATATGTATAAATAAAGGTGTCAAAATAGTTAAAAGAAAACAGTTATCCACCCATATTATCCATTAAAAAATGAGTTGGATAATGAACTTTTTAAAAACGGGTCGAATATGGATAAGAACCATATTATCCACTTGGAAAATTGTTAACCAATGAATAACTAATGTATTTAACTTTTACATTTGTAAAACATTAAATTGAGGGTTCTTCAAGTTTGGAATACTAGGAATTCTCCCATAAGTGATCATATTCAAGAAGCCATGGATAATATGGATATCCATATTATCCGCCGGATAACCCATTTTTTATCCGTCTCAAATACGGTCAGATCGGATAATTTTTTTTTTTTGAATTATCCATTTTCGACCTGCTCATATCCGACCCGAACCGCTCATTTTCCACCCCAATGTATAAAATCGTGTACACAATATATAATCTAGGGATAATTAGTGTATCCTATGTACACACTGAGTATAAATTGAGTATACAGTATTTATATAAAAACTATACACTTTACCTTATAATTTCTTGTTACACAGAGATATAGTTCGTTCAAATCTGAAGCTGCATAATGTTTAGGATGGGTTTAGGAAAAGGACATGGTCTGTTGGGGTTTGTTCTCTCGTCGGCTGGGATGTGTACATATGTTTTTACTACAAATGGTGTGTGCAATAACCTAGGGATCTTTAAGCTAGTTGCATACTCAAATTTACTGTTTACTTATTTTATCTAGTACACATAAATTATTCAATAATTGTATACTATTATACATATATTGTACATATATTATACGTCCGTCGGGTATTTTAAATTTAAGCGTTTGAGTAGGTGGTTATTTAATTAATTCATCTTTCGGGTGACTAATTGTGTAAACATCCAATTAATCTAGGGGAAAAGATCAGAAATGACCTGATTTACAATTGATAATTAAGTAATAATCACAGTTTTAAAAGTAATTTAAAATTTAGCTATGTTTTTTATGTAACGGTAACATCTGAATAAAAATATCCTTAAAATTCGGAAAAAATTCTAGCATAAGATGCTGGAGTTCAAATTTTTTACATATGATATTTTATTATAATGTGCTGAAATTCCATAATGTGCTGGAGTTCCAACATAATATGCTGAAAATTTATAAGTATAGATCCATAATCCAATATATTATGCTAGAACTTTCCGTGTTTCAGCTAAGGATTTTTGTCCAGATCTTATCTCTGTATAAAATAGTAATTATTTTTTAATGACCGTACAAATGCTAACTATTTTTCGATTAGCGGTACAAAAATTGGCTAGTTCATGCTATTTTACGATGAGAAAATCTCATTTTATACCCATTAAGTCCAAACTATTTACCCTTTCATACCCAAGCCCAAAGGATTTATTTTTCCTACCTATACGGTCTAAACTATTTACCGGCCTACCCAATTCCCTTTCCCTTTTCAATTTCTCTAAACCAGCAAAGTCCCACAACCTAAATGTTCCTTTTTCCTTTCAAAAAATACCCATTGCTTAGTTTTTTTAGTGGATGATGAAAATCCAAAACAAGCACATGAAATTTACCCATTTTTTTTAATTGAATTTTCTATATAATTTTTAAAAGACAAATTTTTTATATTATTGTACATGAGTTTCAATCCAAAATTCTCTTTCTATATTAGTATTTTTTTCGTATTTATTTGTATTTCTGAAACCATGTGTTATTGCGGTTATATATTAGTTCCCAGCTCTGATTTTTGTGTGTGTATGAAGATCCACCATTGATGAGCTTGAAGCTTCTGAATTTAAAAATTTTATTTTGAAGATTTATTATTTGATACGATGTGGCCGATATAAAAATATTGATTATAGTACCTTCATGTAAGCTTCCCGGATCTGAATCTTTAAGTATATTTGAATATTCACCATTGTTGGACTTGAAGCTCTTAAATTTAAAATTTTTATTTTGAAGATTTCTTGTTTGATTCAAAGTGGGTGCTGCTAAATATTGCTTATAGTACCTTTTGAAAGTTTATACTGAAATTTGATAGCATTTGGAGCTGATTTGAGGTAATTGAGATCGAAATTTTCAGCTAAAAATCAAAGAACACACCTACCCAACAGTATACCGCTACGGTATATAATATGTCGTAGGAGTATATAGCTATACTGGAACAATATACTATAATATTTTACAATATGCTGCAATGGTATATTATAATAATTGAAAAAAAAAATATAGTTACCTAACAGTATACCACTACGACATATAATATAATATAAGAGTATATAGCTATACTGCAATAGTATACTATAATAGTATATAATATACTTTTATGGTATACTGTATTAATATGCAATAAACTGTAACAATATGTTGTAATAGTATACAATATACCATAATAGTATACTTCGACTGCGATTTATTGAATTATCTAGGTGTTATTGTGCAAAGGTACGGTCATGGTTATAATAACATTATACTGTTATACTATACAATATAATCTAACGGTATACCATAATAAATAAATTATTTTTATTTATTTTTTTAATTTTTCCAACTAGGTCCTTGCAAATAAATAAATTATTGATAGAGTTCCATGAAAATAATATTCTTTTATTTTTTGTTCCATCTCTCCAAGAGCTCCATACCTTGGTCTTGGGGTGTCACGACCCGAATTTTTCACCGTCGGGATCGTGATGGCGCTTAACATTGAACCGCTAGCAAGTCAATGTTAATGATTATTTACCACATTCTTTATTATTAACTGCTAACAGGTAAAAACAAAACCAACAAAAAATAAAGGTGTGAAAGGAAATAAAGTCTAGCAACTTGACTAATTACCATTTCGAAATTTATAATACTAAACCCAAAATTTGGTGTCACAATTTCCACGGACTGACTATAAATACTACATATACAGGTCTGAACAAAATAGATACATCTGTCTTAGGATAAATAAGAGCAGAATATAAAGGAAGTAGGAGGGGACGCCAAGGCTTGCGGACGCCTACAAGACTACCTCGGAATCTCCAAATGGACTGAAGGCAGCCTCCCCACTCTAGGGTCCGTAGGGTCCTGTACCGGGATCTACAAAAAAAAATGTACAGAATATAACATTAGTACAATCGACCCCATATACTAAGTAAGTTCTGAGCCTAACCTCAGCGACGTAGTGACGAGGCTAAGACACGACAACCAAATCAACTTGTGCAGTTTAACAGTATACAGAATAATAACAATGAGAAATAAGGAGCTAAGCATAAAGGAATAGGGGAACATGCTGAGCGGAGGAAATATCAAATAATGGAAGTAACGAGATAAAACACAAATTAGATATCAATTTAAGCAACAAAAATAGTAATACAAAAGCAAGTGCATGGCATCACCCTTCGTGCTTTTACTCTCGTCCTCACCATCAGAATCAATATATTCAGCACGGAATCAACTTTCGTGCTTTTACCTCACATAATCATGGCATGGCATTATCCTTCGTGCATTATCACTCATATCATGACACGACATCATTTTTTTTACTTTTACAATCACAATATCGGCACGTCATCACCCTTTGTGCATTAACATTCACTCACAGTCTCACGTACGGCATCACCCTTCGTGCTTTTACACTCTTCCTCACCCAAACACATCAAATGACAGCAATCCAACAAGGAAATTAACAGAGTAAACAAAAATAAAGCCATAACGTCCCGGCAAGGGAGCCAACAGTGGAATCAATACCATCGCGGCAAGGGAAACAACCATAACCAATCTCACTTAGTACATAACTTCATATTAAAATCTTCAACTGAAACCAACGCTCAACACTGTTCAATATCAAGGAATTTCCACTAACATGGATAGTTATAAAGTGAAACTCAAGTATTATTTAACGAAAAATCACATAAATCACAATATTCGACTCACGGGCATGCTTGACACCAACATATAGGTACTCGTCACATCACCTATGCGTTGAACATGATACTGGCACATAGAAAATAGGACACAACACTTATTCCCTCAAGCTAATGTTAAGCCAAACACTTACCTCGAAATCCACAACCGGCTCAAGCCTCAATTACCGCTTTCCCCTTAGAATTCGCATCCAATTCAATTGTATCTAGTAATTAGCTTAATAATATCAATAAATTCTAAATAATTCAACCCCAATGCTTAATTATGAATTTTCTATCATTTTTCCTAAAAAGTCAAAAATCGACCCGGGGCCCGCTTGGTCAAAACACGAGGTTCGGACCAAAACCCAATCACCCATTCACCCACGAGCCCGAATATATAATTAGTTTCGGAATCCGATCTCAAAACGAGGTCTAAATTCCAAATTTGTAAAATCCCCAATTTCTCCTAAAATCCCTAATTTCTATCCTTCAAGAACAAGATTTAGGCCTAAACATCTAGTGGGTGTTGATGGAAATTGAAGGGAATGAAGTTAAGAACACAAACCTATGATTTGGTGATGAAGTCCCTCTTCAAAAATCGCCCCTAAGCTTCCTTGGTTTTGAAAATATGAAGTTATGGCCTAATTCCCGTTTTGCTACTGTTTTTAAAAAAAAAAAAGAACTGGACTGGCCTTCTATGCGTTCGCGTGCCTTTGGTCACGTTCGCATAGGCTTATTCCCCCTGGCCTTCGCGTTCGTGAGCCTTAGGCTGCGTTCACATAGGGTATTAGCTCCCCTCATCCCCAGTCCCCCTAAGGCAGTGCGTTCCTGCTTGACCAGTCGCGTTCGCATAGGGTAGCCCTTGCCTAGCTATGCGTTCGCGAGTAGGTCTACGCGTTCGCATAGAGTAACCCAGCCCCTTCCCCGTTTGTTCTTCGCGTTCGCGTGGGTTACCACGCATTCGCATAGTACAAATTACCAGACACCAGAAAACATCAACTTCACCAGATTTTCTAAGTCCGAAACACTCCGACGCCTATCCGAAACTCACCCGAGCCCTCGGCTCCAAACCAAACATGCACATAGCCTTAAAAACATTCTACGGACTTACTCGTGCAATCAAATCGCCAAAATAACATCTTAAACAATGAATTTAGCATAAAATTCAAAGAAAAATCTCAAAACGTTCAAAGTTTTAAATTTCACAACTATGGGTACGAATCACGTCAAATGACCTCCGTTTCTTACCAAATTTTACAGGCACAACTCAAATATCATATCGATCCTGTACCGGGCTCCACCAAATACGGGCCCGATACCATTAATTTCAAATAAAATCAAATTTCTAAAAACTCTTATAATTTTAATTAAACAATTTCTTTCAAAAATTCATTTCTCGGGCTTGGGACCTCGGAATTCAATTACGGGCATACGCCTGAGTCCCATATTTTCCTACGGACCCTCTGGGACCGTCGAATCTTGGGTCCGGGTCCGTTTACCCAAAATGTTGACCGAAGTCAACTTAAATTCAATTTTAAAGACATAATTAGCATTTTTCTCAAATTTTCATACAAAAGCCTCCCGGATATATGTACGGACTGGCACGCAAAATGAAGTGAGATAAAAGGAAGTTTTCAAGGCCTCGGAACTCAGTTCTGACTTTTTAAACAAGGGATGACCTTTTTAATCATCACATAGGGTGACTCGAACTCACAATCTATTGGTTGGAAATGAAGGGTGCTACCACTTAAGCAACCCACTCTTGTCCAGTGAATATTATTCATTGTATAAGAAGTAGTTGTCGGCAAATATAAAATAGTAATATGGAAAAAAAAGAAAAAAAAAGTACAATGAAATAAGAAAAGGAACACGAAATTTTAAAAAATAAACAAAAGGACAGAAAAATAAAAATAAAAAAATGAAAAGAAACAAGCCAAATTGAGTATAAAACCAGATTAGGGTAAATAAAGAAAATAAAAATAAAATGATTTTGGAAAAAAATATATATATGAACAGAAAAAAAAATAAGAAAAGAAGAAATAAATAGCAGAGAAATAAAAAAGAAAATGAGAAAAGAAGAAGAAAGAGTTACCCACACAAGTTGTAATGGGTAAAAAAGATAATTAGTTTGGTGAGTAGAAAAATTAATGGGTAGGCAAGAGTAATTAGTTTAGTTTTTGTAGGTAAAATTATAAAACCCCATTTTACTATTAATCTGCAATATTTAGATGAAGCCCATAGCTTTGAAAAGGCCCAAATAACTTTAAAATCCAACTTTCCTAGTTTTCTACTATTCTATTGAGCAATTGATTCAGAAGAGAGTGACAAAATATTTTGTGTGAATCTAATTCAAAAGCGGTATGGTTCCATGGAAATAAAGCTAAGCCAATCCTCTCTTCCATTGCCCTTCAAAGCTTCTTCCTCTAAAGCTAACTCCATATACAAGCACTTCATTATACTTCCTAAGGTTGGTTCTCTTCAACAGTTTTGCTCGTCTTTTTCTTTTTCCTTTTGTGACGCTGTGAAATGAAAATATGTTGAATGTGCGCAAAATGATTTCTGGATTTTGTTTGTTTTTCAGAGGTGTAAATACCAAATTCAAGAGTTTTTCTCAAATGGTCAACACTTGAACAATTCCAAGCAATTCTTGGTTCATGTGGTGAAAGAGTAAGTATTCTTTCCTACAACAATGCTTTAACTATGTATTTCTTACATTTAAGCAAAGAGGGAAAATGGGGTTATTTTTTGTTTGATTATTGGTGCATTTTTGGTAATTGCAGGGATGAAACGTTGACTTCAATTTCAAAGTTATATGGAGTCCCTATTTATGAAATTGCTGCTGCGAATAAGGAAATTATTGATGTTGACCTTGTCTTTGAGGGGCAACTTCTAAATGTTCCTTCCTATATCACAACTTGCTCGCAAACGGTAAAGATTTTCTGGATTCATCTGGTTTCATGTTAACAGTTACTATTCTATTGAACATTGAGTTGCTAAATCCTGCAGTTTTTCGTAGTTTGTTGAATTGTGTGACCATACCATCTAAAAATTTTAAGTTGTTAGGGAGAATACATTTTTAAAAAAGGGCAACCCGATGCACAAAATATTCGGCATTCATGCAAGGTCCGGGATGGGTCGTGCAGAGGTGTGATATAGACAGCCTACCCTAATGCCATCATTAGTGGCTGCTTCCGTAGATCGAACCCGTGACCTATAGGGCACAGGGAGACAACACGAGAATACTTTTTTAATTACTTAATTATATATGTCTCAACATTGCCCCTCACGTGTGGGACCTAATTCTTTTCATGGGTCTTTTGGGTGGTGGTGAGATTTTAACCAAGGATTTCTATGTGCTCTAATAACATATTGATATCATCTCATATAAAAGTTTAAATTGTTAGAGAGTATACTTTTAATTGCTCTACTTAATTATTTATATTATGTCCCAACATAGTTATACTTATAGTTACACTTTTCTTGTATTCTGATGTTCCAAAGAACATCCATATCAGTTATCCGACCCAATATGCCACTGTTGAAACAATTTAGTTATCGCCAAAAGGAATGTGTCTGTAGCCCAGAGCTTCGGTCTAGTTATAAGGCCGCGGTTTGTGATGTGTGAGTTGAGCACAAGTCACAAGTTCGAACTCTGGAGCAGACAAAAGCTTGGTATTTAAGTGGACAAGGGTAAAGGGAGAGCTCATTATTCACCGAGTTCCGACCGCGTACCACAAGATCTAGGAGATTTTTCGCCTATAAAAAAAGGAATGTGTCTGAGTCATCAGATTTGCTTTAATTTGTTCATTGCCTGTGCAGCTGGGTGCTAAAAGAATTGGCATGTGATTTTGTATCTGTTACCTGGATGAGCATGAACCATCATCCCCGAACAATGTTCTGAACTTCTACTGTAAATTCCAGCTAGTTTGTCTATTCATTCACTCACACCTTTGGATTTGTTGGAATAAGCTACAAGATTGGGAAGCCCTTGGAGATTGTTCTGTCCAGATAATATCAAGATATGCATTCACGTATTTGACGAAACCTTGTAATATATTTTCTGACAAACTTGGATGCAGCATTTACGTCATATAGCAGAGAAATGGATCTTTTTAGTAGCTGCAATACAAGTAAAAGTGTTCTTATTTGCTTCTGATTGGAATTTTCTTTTTCAAATGTTTTCTTATCAGTGTCAAAGAAAGATGATCAGATTACCTAAAATTGATGTGTCTGAAACGAACCGGTGCTTGAAACTTTATGGCAAAGACTTCAACCAGAAGATCATATCTGTGCTTTCATGCCGTCATTTACCATATGTAAGAACTTCCTTGAGAGATGTCGTATCTCTGTCTCGTTTGTTAAAATAATTATATCTATTGCAAATGATTAGTGTGCAGACCCTTTTGGAATGTTGATAGATACCTCAACAGACTTGTGAATGTTATTATCAGGCTAAAACCACTGGTTATTTTCTAGTTCTGGTTCCTCTGATAGCCTTTTGCATCAGATGCATAGTGAATGCGTTTCACCATAGAGTTGCTAGAAATAAATTGCAAGATGTTCATCAGGCATCTGGAAGCATGAGATGGAAATTAGCTCTTCGCGATTTGAGCGATCCAGATGCGTCATATACTGATCCAAGACCTGATATTGATGTAAGTATTTTAGAGCAAAAAATTACTATTTTGCTCGCAGTCTTCCTTCAGTTTTCCGCTCTGGTTCATGTTTTGTTTTATTGATTCTATAATTTCTTGGTGTAATTCAGTTCTGTAATTTTCATTATAAGGCATCTCAGGGAAAAGAAGATACTTTCATGACATGTTCTTGGCAATTCTCCACCATATTTCAGGAATAACTAACAACTAAGGGATCATTTTGTACAATAGCGGATACCCAAAAGAAGATACCATATTTCTTGCATCACATGAGCTTATTTTGCCTTGAGAACTTCACGATTGTCAGGGAGCTTACGGCTGAAAATTTGATCATTTGATAATCTACAATACTAGTATCTTATTATCTTAGCATTGCTTTCTGTCAGAGAAATTAATGTCCGTGTATTCGTCTTGTTTTCTGTTGATGTTTTGCGAAATCTGTGACTACATAGTTTACACCCTGCTAACATATTGAAACTGCTGAACAGAATGTCACAGACGATCAAGATAATTTCCATTCGGAAGATCTTTCACGTGCTTATGCTAAACTGGACCACGATTATCAGAAGTTCTTAGCTGAATGCGGGATGAGTAAATGGGGCTACTGGCGCGGTGGTTCATCTAAATAAGAATTCTGGAGTATTGACTATTGCGTTACAAGTTTATGATTATATTGATGAATGTATATAGTGCAGGTTGTTGATGAATGTATATATAGTACAGGTTATTGTTGAATGTATGAGTTTGTCTGATAGAATTGCCAGGTTATTGTTGAATGTATGAGTTTGTCTGCTAACATCTAAAATTATTTTATATTGTCAGTGTTTAGAAGTTAAACTCAAATAAATGAAAAGGTTTAACTTGTATACATTGATCTCAGGTCAGTGAACATGATAATAGTAACAGTGAACTGCTACAATATACTTCCACCATCTCAAATTATTTGTTGTCATTTCAAAAAATAGTTGTCTCAAATTATTTATCATTTTAGAAGTTCAAGAGTAAATTAGTTATATTTTTTTATTCTACCCTTAATATTAATTGTTCTTGAAGATTAAATACCTTTTATGAGTAAACATTAAATAAAGAGAAATTATATTTTAAGATATAAATAAGGATAAAATAATTTTAAAAACTTTATTTAATATTTTTATAATTAAATACAGACCCATGTGTCTGCTGGTTATAAGCAGAAGGTGCTTTTTTTTGGTCCAATTACTTTTTTCCACTCCTGATTTTATGTTGTAACCACCTAAAATAGAAAATCAACCTTCTATTCCTCTTTTATAAATTGGTTTTTTCATTCTTTTATTATGAATCAAAATAAAATGTTTGTGTATTTGTAAAATTCAGCCTTATCGCGTGGCACAGTAAAATAGTGACACATGGTAAAAGAAATTCTGGACCCATGAGCGCGGAAGACAAGGCTTGCGAGCAAACGAGTCATGACCGAGACCACATATTCATTTCAAAACAAAAGCAACCGAAAGAGCACGCATTCAGAGCAAATCAAATACTTTCGGTGCTGAATTTAGTTGTACTCGAAGCCGTCCTGAGATCGTGATTTCCACCTGTTGCACAATTATAGTTGTTATTTTGTTGGAGAGAATCTCGCCAATCTACTAACCACATACCTAGTATGCAGGCTGAGAATTTGAAACAACCTCATCCCATGCATTTAGGCTATAAATGTAATGACCCGACTAGTTATTTTGATAAATAATGTCTCGTTCAACAGCTTAAGGTCTCAAACAGTTTTTTAATATGTATTATGACTTGCGTGTGTGGTCGAGTTTGATTTTCGGATAATTCGGGGTCAATTTTGAAGAATGATTCTTTGTTTTAGAAACTTAAGTGAAAAGACTTGATCGGAGATTTGACTTTCGTGCAGACGATTCCAAAATGGTATTTTGATGATTCCAATAGCCCTGTATGGTATTTAAAACTTAGGCGTGTGTCCGGACTTGAAATTGGAGGTCCGTAGGAAAATTTGAAGTATTTTGGCAAAAAAATCGGAAAGTTGAAGTCTTGAAATATTCATAAAGTTGACCGGGAAATGACTTTGTTGATATCGGGCTCGGATTTCGATTCCAAAAATTTGAATAACTTCGTTTTCGGCACGAGTTTTGTAAGTTGGGAGATTTGAAAAATTCATAAGTTCGATTCGAGGTGCAATTGTAGTTTCGACGTTGTTTGATGTGGTTCGGCTAAGTTCGTATCGTGTTTTAGGACTTATTGGTTATTTGATTGAGGTCCCGGGGGCCTCGGGTGTGATGCTGATCATGTACGACGCGTTTTGAACCTGGGAAGATTCTGGTTTTGCTAGTACTGGTTTTCTTGTTCGCGATCGCGAAGTGTTATTTTAGGCAGTTGGATTTTTCTTCTTCGCGTTCGAAGAAATAGTGATGCGATCGCAAAGCTTTGGATGTCAGTGCATCGCGAACGCAAGAGGCATGTCGCGTTCGCTAAGAGGAAATGGAGTAGAAGCTGGTCACGGCATTGTTCTTCGCGATCGCGTGAAGAAGGTCGCGATCGTGTAGGTCTGTGAAGCCAGTGCTTCGCGTCTGCGTGGAGATTTTCGCGATTGCGAAGGCTATTTCTGGGGCAGCTTTGTTTTGTTCTTCGCGATCGCGAGGGACTTTCGCGATCGCAAAAGGTAAATACTTGGACAACAAAACTTAAGTTCTGAAAACGAGACTCATTTTTTTCAATTTTGAGCTCGGTGTGAGGTGATTTCTCGGAAGATTTTCAAGGAAAACATTGGGGTAAGAATTTCTATCTCGATTTTGGTTAAATTACACAAATCTATTGTTGTCTTTATCATTAAATTGGTGCTTTTGGTTGAAAATGGTATAAATTTTCTAGACTTTAAAATGGAGATTTGGAGGACGATTCGTTATCAGAATTTGATAATTTTGGTATGGTTTGACTCATATAGGAATGGATGTTCGAATTTCGTAAAATTTTGTCGGGTTCCGAGATGCGGGCCCCGGGTTAACTTTCGGGTTGACTTTTTAGTTGTAATTGAAAATCGAAGTTTTATTATCCGGAATTAATACCTATGAGTTTTATTGAAGTTAGGAAATTATTTTGGCTAGATTTGAGCCGTACGTAGGTCATTTCACGTGAGAAGGCCATTTTACAGTATCGTCCTAACTTCGTAAAGGTAAATATCTTGCCTAACCTTGTGTAGGGGAATTACCCCTTATCATTGAGTCATTTGTGCAATTTGTGTAATGTGAAAGTCATGTACGCGAGGTGACGAGTACGTACTCAGGCTTACATGTGGAAAATTCTATAGGTTTAAAATATAAGGCATCTTTCATATATTTAAT
This sequence comes from Nicotiana knightiana, assembly GCA_005239525.1. NCBI lineage: Eukaryota > Viridiplantae > Streptophyta > Magnoliopsida > Solanales > Solanaceae > Nicotiana > Nicotiana knightiana. The sequence goes on from ML429907.1 coordinate 14,105, forward strand.
TGAAAATTATTGGCACATTGTTATATCTTTATTCGTCATGTCCACTATTATATGTTTTATTTGAAGTTGTGTTACTTGTTACATTTTTTATTTGCCGAGTTGCTCTCATATGCTTATTTGGAATTATTACCACTTTGACCATTTCGTGAATACTTTTATTGTTAAGTTGCTCCTTTGTGAAAGTACTTTCATAATTGATTTTTAAGTGCAATTAATTAAATGAGAATTTAAGCTATAAATAGGCATTATTCTATTTACTTGAGGTTGTGATTGAAAGAGGTGTTGTTCCTTGCTGAATTACTTTTCAGTTCATGTTGTTGTTATTGAAACTTTGTGTACATTGTGGTTGAGCCGTGAGCTCCTTATTGTGAAGAATATTGTTATTGTTGGTTTCTTTGACAAGTTGTAATATTGTGATGACCCGATAGGTCATCTCGTATTTTGAAACCTAATTTTGTGATCCAAAACCTTAAGAATCATGTGTTTAGACTTTCTCCATTTGCGTGCATAGTCCGGACATTTTTCTAGAAAGCTTTTATGTTGAAAACTGATAAAAATAAGAAATTTTACCTAAAAACTTCATTTGAGTTGACTTCGGTCAACATTTTTTATAAACGAACCCGAATTCGTGTTTTGACGATCCTGTTGGGTCCGTATCGTGATTTGGGACTTGAGCATGTGCCCGAAATCGAAATCGGAAGTCCCTAGCTCGAGATATCGGACTTTGTCGAAATTTGATAGTTAAAGGCTAAATGAATTGTAAATGTTTGACCAAAGTTTGACTTTTTGAATAAATGGTTTGTATTTTGGTTCTAGAACTCGGCATAGGTCCAATACCACATATATGACTTATCTGTGAAATCTGGTGAGAAACAAAGTTGGTTTGACGTGATTCGGACATCTGGTTGTGAAAATAGAAATTTCAAAGCTTTCTTGAAAATCTCATTTGATTTGGTGTTCAATTCGTACTTTTAGGTGTTATTTTTGTGTTTTGATCGCATGAGCAATTTCATATGATATTTTTAGACTAATGTGCACTTTTGGTTTAGAGCCCCGAGGGCTCGGGTGAGTTTCGGATAGGCTAGGAGTGATTTGAACATAGAAAATTTTTGGGTAGAAGCTAAGGATTTGGTAAATTGGGGATTTAGACCTCAAATTGAGGTCTGATTCAAAAATAAATTACATAACCGAGCTAAGGGGTCAATGGGTAATCAGGTTTTGGTCCGAATTTCGGGTTTGGACCAAGCGGGCAAGGGTGTTAACTTTTTCAAAAATGACTTAAATTGAATTCTTTACAATCGTGAGTAGTTCCTAAGGCTTTATTTGCATTTTTTGGTTGGTAATTTTCTAGATTCTACTGGTTCGGAGGCTTGTTTGAAAGGAAAAGCGTGGTTGAGCTTTGAATTTAGTCGTTGGAGCGAGGTAAGTGTCGTGGTTAACCTTGACTTAAGGGATTAGGAATTGTTTGTCTTTTTTCTACATGTTTAGATGTTGTGTACAACATATATGTGAGGTGATGAGTACTTATGCGATGTTGTCGGGTTATAGCATGCGGGTGGGTCTTATTCTTGTAATTGTTGCTTTCAAGATCACAATATCCTTGTTTAGACTAGATAATCGTGATGTTGATCATTCTTATTATGTTTATGGACTTTGGCATTGATTGAGTATCGACTCAATTTGAGATTGGTTGTGGAATCAAATGTTGAAGTAAAACTTGTTCTTGTGAGTTCTAGCTCCCTATTATCATCGTTCATTGTTTTGTTGAGGGAGAGTGTTAATGCACGAAGGGTGATGCCGTGCCAAATTGTGAGTGTAATGCACGAAGGTGATGTCGTGCCATGTTATGAGAGTTAATGCACGAAGGGTGATATCGTGCCGTTTCTATTAATTTCATGGTGAGGATGAGAGTAAAAGCACGAAGGGTGATGCCGTGCCAAATTGAGAGTGTAATGCACGAAGGTGATGTCGTGCCATGTTATGAGAGTTAATGCACGAAGGGTGATATCGTGCCGTTTCTATTAATTTCATGGTGAGGATGAGAGTAAAAGCACGAAGGGTGATGCCGTGCACTTTTCCTTTGCTGTGTTCATTGGTTCCTATTGGTTCATAGTGTATTTTTACTGTTCAAGTTATCTTTCTGTTTGTAGTTCTTTATCTCGTATTTCCCCTCAACATGTTTCCCCCTCCCAGTACTACATGTTTAGTTCTTTGCTGTTATTTGTGTATACACTGTTAAATCGTACAGGTTTGATTGAAGGTGTCTTGTCTTAGCCTCGTCACTACTTTGTCGAGGTTAGGCTCGACACTTACCAGTACATGGGGTCGGTTGTACTGATACTGCATGCTACACTTTCTGTGCAGATTTTGGTACCGACTCTAGGTGATCGAGAGATTAGCTGTTGGACCCGCTATCCGGAGACTCAAGGTTGATTTGTCGGTGTTCACAGACCTTGAAGTCCCCATCTATCCTTTCTATTTTATTGTTTCTTTCATTCAAACAGTTGTACTTCTTTCAGACTTGTACTTGTAGTAAATTCTAGAATGCTCGAGAATTGTGACACCAGATCCGGGTAGTGATAAATGATGAAGTTGTTATAATATTCTGCACTCTTTATAGCTTATTTAATGTTAATTACTGAATTGTATTAGAATTGATTTAACAATACTCTAACGTGGCTTGCCTAACAAGTGAAATGTTCGGCGCCATCATGGTCCCGACGGTGGGAATTCCGGGTCGTGACAAGTTGGTATCAGAGCACTAGGATTCCTTCGTCTCACAATTCACGAGCGAGCTTAGTAGAGTCTGAGGGATCGATACGTAGACGTCTGAAGTTTAGGAACAAATTTCACTTCTATTCTTCTCTGTCGTGCGACTTTGTCTCTTAATACTGATTGGACTCTTCTACTCTTATTCTCTCACAGATGGCGAGAACATGTACCGCTTCTTCAGCTGAGCAGTAGCCAGAGCCTCCAGTGGCAACTCCTACGATGGGAGAGGTCGAGGCCGAGGTCGTGCTAGAGGCCGAGGTAGGGGCAGGTTTCATCCCAGAGCCCCAGTAGTAGCCCCAGCGGTGGAGTCTCAGGTTGAGTTTGAGGAGGAGGCTCTATCCCACACTGTTCCTGCCGGGCCAGCTCAATTTTCGGAGGCATTCATTGCCACCCTAGTGCTTCAGGATGCTTTGGTTCGTTTGGTGGGCTTTATGGAGAGGAGCACAGAATCCTGCTACTCACACTTCGGAGCAGATGACTCCCCAGTATCAGTCTCCAGCAACTCAGCCAGTTAGAGCAGTTTAGCCTGTCGCTACGGTACAGGCCTGTGAGGGGCCAACTATGTCTTCTGAGGCCTTACGGATATTGTAGATACCCAATTTTTCCTAAAAAATGTTTCAAAATGCATATATATCTTCAAAATCATGCATTCGCATCAATTGGTATTTTTTCACAATTTTCTACATATTTTATTAATTTGCCTAGTATCTAATAAATAAGTACAAAATTACATCATAAGTGATTTCAAAACACTTTCTTGATTTAATATTACTGTTATGGTCCTATTAAGTCTAAATTATTCTATAAATAGCCAATTTGGCACCTTTTGGCTACAATCACAATAACTTTGCAAATTATAGCCCATGCATATAATTATTGCATTATTTTACCAGAAATTGGTCCATTGTATTTTTAAAATACTAAATAATTATTCTAAAATGTTTCTATGCATAAAAATCATCTTTTACAATTAGTTATTTATTTTATAAATTATTTTTTATTCAGTTGTTTGGGTATTTAATAAATAGCCCTTTTAATTTTCAATTTTAACCTCAAATATAACCCAAGATCCTTATAATTTTTGGCCCAAACCCTTAGGACCAAACCCTTAGGCTGCCCGACCTAATTTTATAGCCAATCCTGGCCGTTGATCACTTTTGATCAACGGCCCGGATTTTCCTTACCTTAATTAAACAAAACGACCCCCCTAAACCCTCTTATTCCTCACCTCTCACCCGCCGTCACCCCTCTCCTTCTCTCTCAAACCCCCTCTATCCTAACCCTAATCTCCCTCGCCGTCATTCTCTATCGTCAACCATGGTGATTTCTCACCACCCTCAGGCCTCTCATGGCTCTCTTATGCCGGTATTACTTGTCTCTAAGGCCCTTAGGGGACGAGGGTCAGTCCAATCACACCTTGGGCATGTTCTTGTCCGTTTCAGGCCGCTATGACTCGATTTTGAGTAAGCTCTTTCTATTTTGCCTAAACCTATGGATTTCTAAGCTTCATCTTCGTCTCTATGCTATTTTCTCTAAAACCTAATTTCTATCTTCGATCTTCTCATATCTTTACAGATCTGAGATGAATCGAACCTATCTCACATGTTTCCTTGAAAGTTTTCTAGTTTCTGAAGTGATTTTCCATTTTCCTAAAACTAGGGTTTACTGAAAATCATCTTCTCCAAAAGTTTCCGGATTTTTGAATGTTTAATCTTCTGTTCTTGTGTGCTTCTGACCGATTGATGTTGAGTTTGCCTAAACCCTAGTCGATTTATGCTAAAACTCCATTTTTTCTTATATTTTTGCTTTGATTCTGGTTTTTCCGTGTTACTTGTGGCATTGTTTCGCTTTTTGCTTCGATTCTGAGTTTTTCAATGTTACTAGTTGTATTGATTCACTCTGTATCTTTGACCTACACAATTTTCCTTAGTCAAATTCACTACTTTGTGTTTTTTACCCTGATTAATCTCTATTAGGGTTTCTGAGTCAATTTTCCATATTAATTTCTATGTTTCTGTGAAGTTTTACCTAGCCCATTCTCTATTTGTGGAAGTTGATATCTTTCTCCTTAGAAATCAGTATTACTTTGAAATTCTGATGAATTGATTTGCTCTGTTAGAGATTTTGTTTGAATAATTCTTGTTTGTTTCCTTGTTTAAGACCTTACTTATTCATCCTGGTCTTATTTAATTTCCTGTATATTTGTGGATTCTTACTGATTCCTTTACATGATCCTTTCCTTAATTAGACCCCTGATTATTCTGAACTCCCTTATTTGGTTTGATTGGGATTCTTTCCTTGATTGAATCCCTGCTATTACGCTTGATCAATTGCCCTTAATTAAAGGAGTCTATTCTGACTTCCTCATTTGGTTTGATTTGAACTCATTGCCTTAATTGAATCCCTGCTATTCTCTGCTATTTGTGTTAACTCTTGGTCTAGCCGGCTGAAAACCAAAGCTAGACATTAGAGCTACACTTGTCTTGTTCAATGTATAACTAGCATGTTCAAACCTTGTTTGTTCAATCTGTAGTTAGCATGTATAAATATAGTTGTCTACTTGATTGTTTGTCCAGCATGTCTACTTACCCCTGCCTATTCTTCTTCACTGAAGAGATCATATTAAGTCACCTAGTTTCTTAGGGTTCTAAATTGATTATAGTTGTGTGCTTGATCCTGTTCAGTGTTCATGTGTTTTCAATATGGCTTTACTGTGATCCCTGCTCTATGTCTCAGTCACCTACTTTATAACTAATCTATGAATTCTATAAAAAACCCTTGAGAATTCTGTGCATCTTGTTGTTTATGTGTCCATTATACATTGATGTGTATTCTATGTGTCCCCAACCCCTCTATCCCTGTTTGGAATCTGTCAGATAAGTATTCCTGAATCTGTTTGTTCTAAGGACAATTGACTTATGTTCTGATTTCAAAAGTATTTCAATGCTTTTCTCAAACTGTTTTACTACTAAACTAGTTCCTATTTCTCCGAAAAATATTTTCACTCCTAGAGTTATCTCTACACTATTTTCTCATTAGAAATCTTTTAAAACTTTGTCAAGCACTCTCACTTCAATCTTAGGTCAATAGGTTCTGCCCCTCCAGTGTGTGTACTGCCTTGGGATCCTTGAGATTAATCCGAACTCTGGCACACTGGGGCTGGCTACTGTACACTGCACTTACCCAATCCCTGTTATGAAAGTCTAGGTGTGAGCACTGCCCGGGATCCTTGAGGTACGTAGGGAACTCTAATACACCTGGACATGGAATTGGTTCTGAAATCTTTGGCATTTGAGATTGTTGAAGGCCTGGTATCTTCAGGTTGTATTTGGGCCTGCTTCAGGCTCCCTATAGTTTAAATTTTTCTCTTTTATTTATTTATGTAATTCATTCAGCCATTGGTGTGTAATAATTATTTGTAAACAGATATCGGGGTGACAAGTTAAAAGAGAGGGTAGTGTATGGTACTATGGGTAAAAACTGGGTAGAAACTATGTTCCTACGCTCTATATTGTGTGAATCTACACTAGAAGCCATGTCTTAGGACCAATGTGTTCATTTGCATCCAAATAATGGTAAACATGCATTAGATATCATGTTCGTAGGGTTTCACGTTTATTACTTCAGCATATCACTAATCCATGCTTCAACAGATGTTTTTTACTTAGAAATCCCGCTGACAGGTTAACAATCTTGTTCTAATAAACTGACATTCCAGTATTGTTGAATCAAGTCACTGCATGTTTTTGAAGATTGACAAATGCCAAGCCAGTTGAACCAGGTCCATCAGGGCAAACATAGTCAAACAGACCCATTGGCACGAGAAGCGTCCATGCACAAGAGATAAATATTATATGTGAACTAAGAGGTTATCTCCTAAGCGAAAAGGTTGCAAATTGATAAGAGGTTATCTCCTAAGAGAAAAGGCTGCAAATTGATAAGAAGATGGAGTTCGATTTCAAGTAGGACAAAATCAAGATCAAGAAAGTTGAGATAAACACAAACTCTTCCACCAAGGAAGAGTTGCATTAGAACTGAACAACAACATCTGAACTACTGACTCTATAAAATGTTGAAGCATTCCTGCTGAAGAATTAACGCACAAACATAGAAGTGAAACAAGAATTGAAAGCAAAATTACCAAAGCAATTTTGCAAGCAGAATCCTTGTGCGACACAAAAGCTACTTGAACTAGCTAGAAGAACCAGTTCCATCTGTTGTCTTTTGAGTCTAGTTGTTTGTAGTAGGTGATTGCACATTGTATCTTTCAGCTTTATCTAGAAGCAATTGTAATAGGTACACACTGTTAAAGTTAGAGTTAACTTGAAGTTTGTCGCAAATAGCTAGAGGCTAGTTTGCCATAAAGGGATTAGAGCTAGTCCTTAGGTTTACAAAAGAGTTTATTTTGTAAATGATGTTTGGCTCATTGATATAGTGAAAAGTTTGGGAAAATCCTACTGGGAAGTAGGTCGTGATTTTTTCACCTTTGAGCCAGGTGTTTTCCACGTAAAAATTGATGTGTTCTTTAAATTCTGCAATTACTTTTCCGCAAACTGTAGAAGTTGGAATACCAAGAAAAACCAGGTTCTTCGATAGAGACTGCACTCGAAAATTGGACACCATACAAATCACCCCCCTCTTGTGTGGTATTGACGTATAAAACATCAACTGGTATCAGAGCAGGTTATCCTTGAAAAGGCTAACACCTTGGAAAAGATCAAAATGAGTGCACCACCTGGAAATTGGGAGGGTCAATCAACTACAAGACCACCACTCTTTAATGGTCAATATTACTCCTGGTGGAAGAACATGATGAAGGATCACTTGATTGGAGAAGACTATGAACTTTGGGACATAGTCACTGATGATCCTCTAGCCACCATGAAGAGAGAAAACTACTAAGGCCAAAAAGTGGCTAGTTTGTGGACTAGGTCAAGACGAGTATAGTAGGATTCAAAGCTGCACCACTGCCAAAGAAATCTGGGATACCTTACAAGTAGCTCACGAAGGAACACCTCAAGTGAAAAGATCAAGAGGTACTCTACTATACTCTCAGTATGAAAACTTCACTATGAAAGAAGGAGAGACAATCCAAGAAATGTACACAAGGTTCACAATTCTGACAAATGAACTTAAGTCTCTTGGTAGAGTCATTCATGAAGAGGACAGGGTAGAGAAGATCCTGACAATGGTCTTACCAATTTCCTGGGAAAGTAAAATCACTACTATCTAGGAATCCAAAAATATGGCAACCGTTAGATTGGACGAGCTAATTGGAAACCTTACTGCCTATGAACTTAGAAGGCAGACAATGAAAATGGATGCTCCAAAGAAGGAAAGGAGTCTAGCACTGAGAATAATTGAGGGAGCAGATCTGGAGGAAGACGAGATGGCCATGATTACCAAAGAATTCAGAAACTTTCTCATAAGGAAGAAGGGCATCTCTAAAGGTGGAAACTACAACAAAGCAAAAGCTCCAGAGAGGCAAACCAACAAGGAATGCTACAAGTGTGGAAAGACTGACCACCATATCAAGAACTATCCTCAGTGGGAAGTGGAAGGGAAAAATGAGAGATTTGAAAGAAGGAACATGAAGAAGGAACTGGTCCAACCCAAGGAAACCACAACAAAATCTATGGTTGCTGCTTGGGGGGAAAACTCAGATGAAGAATCAGAAGATGGTGAGAATGAAGAACAAGCGCTCATGGAAATTGGTGAATCTGATGAGGAATCATATGAAGAACCAGAGGTAAGTATATCCCATCTCAAAAACAAAATAAAGTTCCTACCTAAAGAAAAACTCTCTGAGTTGCTACTTGATTTCATGGATAATTCCGAAGAAACAACCAAAGAGAAAGAACAACTCTCCAAAAGGTGTGCAATGCTAAAAGCAAAATGCATGAACTTGGAAATCAGAGTAAGTGAATCGGAAAAGAAAAACACTTTCTTGATGAACCAGGTTCATCCACTTGAAACTAAGATTCTAGAGCTAAAATCTGAAAATTTAAAATTAAAGCTAGGAACTAGTAAAAAGATTGTTGATAATTCTCATATCATGTTAGAAGAAAATGTGGGAAAACTAAAAGATAAGATGTATTCTAAGGATGAACAGATAAGGACACTTAAAGAAGAACTTGGTAAAGTCAAACATGAATTAGATCGAACTTGTAAATGGAATAAATCCTCTGATGCCTTGATATTGCTTCAAGAAAATCATAGTAGCAACCGGAAAGGACTTGGCTTTGGAAGTCAATTGCCCAAGTGGGATCCCAAAAGCAAGTATCTCACTCTCCCTGAGAATAAAATTTTCACCCACTATGGTAAGATTGGTCATTACAAAATTGAGTGTACTGCAAAAGAGCAGGCCAGTCGAAGAAATGAGAGCTTTGTTAAAAGAAAAAACTAGTTACCAAATTGGGCCAGAAAAAGCTTAATTCATCCTTTCTCTCATAGAAAAGGACCCAAACTAGTTTGGGTTCTTAAGACTAACCCCTAATTTATTTTTGTAGGTTCAAGTGAGAGGAAGAAGCCAAATTTGGTACTTGGATAGTGGCTGCTCAAAACATATGACAGGGAACAAGGAACAATTTCTTTCACTTGAAAACGTCAAAGGAGGAAATTTCTCCTTTGAAAATGGAAATAAAGGTGAAATTATTGGGGTTGGTAAGGTAGGTAAGGATGACACAAGTTCCATTGAACATGTGTACTCGATAGATGACTTGAAATATAGCCTGATCAGTGTGTCACAATTGTGTGACAGAGGTAACCTGGTTGCTTTCACTTGCACAAAATATTTTGTGATTAACCTGCTTACTGACAAGATTGTTTTGCAGGGAAAAAGAATGAATAACATCTATGTCATAGACTTGTCCACACTATAAGAAAATGAACTCACTTGCTTAAGTGTGTTGGACATGTGATCCCCTCCTTAGGCATAAAAGACTTGGTCATGCGAGTCTGAATCAACTTAACAAATTAGTCTCTAAGGACTTAGTGGTAGGGCTTCCTAAAATTAAGTTCAAGGAAGACAAAGTTTGTGAGGCATGCGCAAGGGGGAAGAAGGTAAGATCCTCATTCAAAAGAAAGAAAATGGTCAGTACCACCAGGACGTTGGAGCTGGTTCATATGGACTTATGTGGTCCTATGAGAACTCTGAGCAGAGGTGGTAAGAAATATGTAATGGTGCTAGTTGATGATTACTCAAGGTTCACTTGGACCTTATTTCTGATATCTAAAGATGAAGCATTTGATATCTTCACTTCATTTGTTAGAAAAACTCAAAAACAGTTAGGAAATCAACTAGCATCAATAAGATCTGATCATGATACTGAATTTGAGAATGCAAAGTTTGCTGAACTCTGTGATGAACATGGTATAAATCACGACTTTTATGCCCTTAGAACCCCACAACAAAATGGGGTTGTTGAAAGAAAGAACAGAACTCTTGAAGATATGGCTGGAACCATGCTTCTTTCTAGCAAACTACCCCATAGATTCTGGGCAGAAGCAATAAACACTGATACATAATAAATAGATGTATGACCAGACCACTGGTAAAGAAAACTCCTTATGAATTACTCAAAGGGAGAAAGCCCAACATATCCCACCTTAGGGATTTTGGATGCAAGTTCTTTGTGCACAAAAATGGCAAAGATTCCCTAGGTAAATTTGATCCCAGAAGTGATGAGGGAGTATTCTTGGGATATTCATCACATAGCAAAGCTTATAATGTATATAACAGAAGAACTATGTGTGTAGAGGAGAGTGTGGATGTTGTTTTTGATGAAGCTAACACTCTTTCTGAGAGACAGGAACCAGAAGATGAGGAGCTTGGACTGGTCAAAAGCAGTGAAAAAATTGAAGCAATTATGGAAGATGGAACAGGTGATGGACCAGGTCCAACTACCCCAAGAAACATGACATGGGGAATTCAACAACAATTCATTCTAGACCTTGGCCCTGATCCTGCTCCACAACAAAAAGACACTATGGGATCATCTAGAAGTGAAAAATTGGTGCTAAAACCACATAGATATCAAGACCCTCATCCCCTTGAGAACATCATAACAGATTTGACATCCGGAATCAAAACAAGATCCTCCTTGAAAAATCTGTGTGCGTTTGATGCCTTTCTATAATTGATCGAACCAAAGAACATTGCTGAAGCCTTACAGGATGCTGATTGGGTAAATGACATGCAAGAATAGCTGAATCAATTTGAAAGAAGTCAAGTATGGCACTTGGTACCCAAACCACTAGACAGATTAGTGATGGCACAAATTGGGTCTTTAGAAACAATCTCGATGAGGATGGAACTGTTACAAGAAACAATGACGGACTGGTTGTCCAAGGATATAGTCAAGAAGAGGGAATTGACTATGATGAGACCTTTGCTCCTGTGGCAAGACTGGAGGCAATCAGACTTCTTATAGCATTTGCTGCACACATGGAATTCACTCTCCATCAGATGGATGTAAAGAGTGCTTTCCTCAATGGCTATCTAAAGGAAGAAGTATACAGCCTCCAGGTTTTGAAATCAAGGAGACACCTGGCCATGTATACAAACTTAAAAAGGCCTTGTATGGACTCAAACAAGAACCAAGAGCATGGTATGAGCGGCTATCGAAATTACTGCTAGAACATGGATACAAACGAGGTAAAATTGACAGTACCTTGTTCTTAAAGGAAAAAGGTAAGGATCTCCTGGTTGTGCAAATATATGTGGATGATATCATATTTGGGGCAATGTCTGACAAAATTGAGTAAGGAATTTGCTAAACTTATGGGGAGTGAGTTTGAGATGAGTATGATGGGTGAGATAAACTTCTTTTTAGGCTTGCAAATCAAGAAAAAATCAAATGGAACAATGATCCATCAACAAAAATATGTGAAAGAATTACTCATGAGATTTAAAGTGGAAGACTCAAAAGAAATTGACACCCCCATAGCCACAACTACAAAAATAGATGTGGATGAACCTGATTCATACGTTGATCAAAAGCTATACAGAGGGATGATTGGGTCTTTATTATATCTCACTTCCAGCGGACCTGATATTGTGTTCAGTATAGGACTGTGTGCTAGGTTTCAGGCAAATCCAAAGGAGTCCCATCTAACTACATTGAAGAGAATGCTAAGATATCTGACGGGCACTGCTGATTTATGTCTATGGTATCCTAAAGGTAGTAATTTCAACCTTGTAAGATATGCTGATGTAGATTATGCAGGATTCCTAGTTGACATGAAAAGTACCTCAGGCATGGCTCACTTTTTGGGCTCTTGCCTTGTGTCTTGGGCCAAAGAAACAAAACTCAGTAACCTTGTCTACTGCTGAGGCTGAATATGTGGCTGCAGCCTCATGTTATGCTCAGTTGCTATGGATCAAGAAACAACTCATGGATTTTGGTATAGAGGTTGGATGCATTCCAATTTTCTGTGACAACACTAGTGCTATTAGCATGAAGAAGAACCCGGTTTATCATAAGAGAACCAAGCACATAGATGTCAGACACCATTTCCTAAGAGATAATTATAAAAAAAGAATGATCACAATCGAATTCTGTGCTACTGACAAACAAATTGCAGATATCTTCACTAAGGCACTATGCAGGGAGCATTTTGAGAGAAACATACTAGAATTAGGGATGATTAAGATCACCTAATTGAAAAATAAAAATAAATTTATTTTTGGCTAGAAACACTAAAATAGGTAGCTAACCAAACTAATCATTGCTCAATATCATGACTTCATTGCCATACTCTTTTGCCATGTATTAATATGATTCTATGGCTACTAATGATAGTTTTCTATCTTTGTAAATTGAGGCAAATTAAAGACTATAACACGATGAACTTGGTTCATCGCTTCTGGTTCATCTGACTGACAAGGTACGTGCTCATCACCATACACTTATTGAAATAATTATAGTCACACATGAGCAGTACTCAATCTATATTTGGTTTATTTCAAATTCTCAGTACTTATCCCAAAATGAGCCCGTTTCAAAGAGTCCCATCGAACCTTAAGTAACCTAGATTTAGGGAGTTATAACCATCTAATCACTGACACTCCTGCAACGATTAGACTCCTACTTGACCAAGAATTATGCCCGTTGTACAATTAATAACCACATCTTTAAAAGACCATCATTACCTCCCCTCTTAAAAAGCATAACCGTCGAACCAAGTTCATCATTCCTCTCATACCAAAGTGATCAATATTCTTATCTCCCCAAATCTTCATAAAAATGTCTTCTTCACCACCCCCTGCTTCATCTTCATCAACCACCCTTAATTACGGGGTCGGTATTGACGACACTGGTTCTAATTCTCCATCGATACACAGCTCGCATTCTCCAACCAAGTCTTCGACCCCCCAAAACCCTCCGTTTCCTCAACCTATTCCTGAACCTATCCCTGAACCCACTCCTTTACTCAAATCAGTCCCAACCGTTACACCTAGCCCCACTCCAGCCCCCAGAAAACATAGAGTAAAGATGTTGTCCAGGAAAATAGTTGCCTCTGGTTCTCGTGCCAGATATTTAAATGAGATACTTCAAGCTAGAAAGGTCCAAGACTCTGAATCTTCTAGTGAGTCCTTCAAATCTACAAATGAGGATGAAGCACCGGGTTCATCTGACATTGAAAAGGGAAATCTTGAAGTTGGGTCTGCAACTGAAATGGATGAAAACAAGTTTATCTTGATTGTGTCGATAGTGGATGTAGAGGTACCGGATAGGCGAAGAAAAATAGGGAAAAATATAAACATTGAGAGAGAGGGAGAAGGGAGATCAGAAAGGGGATCTGGGAAGGAAGGTGCCACTCTAGCTATTGGTGGCCCCGCTCCTGTGATTGTTGAGGAAGGAGTCAAAGTTTTAGGAGGAAGCAATTCTGGGGAAACAACAGTAGGTCTGGAAAGCCTACAACAAGCAGTAGATGAAACTGGTTCATCTATTGAGGAAACGTTGGCTGAGTTGATGAAAAAGTTGGGTGAGTCCTACAATCCCAAAAAGAATAGAACTCCAAAATCCAAGAAAGCTAATACCCCGGTACTAACCAAGAAGAGGAAAACTTCATCATCTACTGATGCTCCTGCCCTAAAAAGTCGTGCTACTAGAAGCACCGTTAGGAAAGGAGAAGAAGAATTGGAAAAAGCTCCGAGAGATAGCAAGAAGAAGAAGTCTGCCAAGAGAAAGGCAAAAGTTGGAGAGCTTGTTGAGGAAGTTCATGTTGATGATGATGAGATGGACCTGGTCTATCAGGAGGAGCAACCAGCACCAGTTGAGGTTGAGACACCAAAACCCAAGAAAGCTAAGGCTTCTTCCAAGAAGTCAACATTTGTGTCTGTCAGACCCTCAATAATTGCAAAGAGGGCCAGGTCTGAGTCAAATAAAGTAAAGATTGTTGAAGATGAGGAATGGAGTGGAGAAGAAGTGGAAGTGTCTGGTGAGGAGACTGACAAACTCACAATGTTTGGAAAGCGTACTATCTTGAAGGGGAAGCTGTTTCGAGACCTTGATGAGTTAGGGATGATTTTCTTGATGGATACCTTGGATGTGCAAGGGTCGAAGGACATGGTTCTTCACCTTGAGGGAAGGCTGGCTAGGAATGAGTTGGTTGAATTTATGGCCAACGCAGTTGTCAAATATGGCAGGGTATCCTCCAAGGTTCAAGGGGTTGGGATTTCGTTTGATGCAAAGGAGTTGGGGGAAGTGCTGTGAGGCATCAACACAAACTGTTCTTCGAGTTTGTGATAAAATTTCTGCTGCCTAGGCAAGAGCGCAGGCACATTGCCAACTACATGGATCTCACGCTAATGGAGTGCTTGTACAAGGGTAAATAGATCAATTGGCCTGCCTTTATCATTTAGCTCTTGGACAGGGTTGTGAATGGAGCCAAGGCACATGCTATACCTTATGGATTTATCCTCACTGCTGTGTTTGCTCACTTCAAGGTTCCAGTGAAGAAAGCTGAAATGGCTACTGCTAAGGACTACTTTGGGAAGAATACGCTGTTGACCTGTGACTACATTGTTAATATTCCTGAGGATGAACCTGGTTCATCCAGGAAACTGCCTGTTAATAGCAAGGTCAGGACGCTTGTGCAGGAAGGTGAGATCAAGGATGCGGAGATCCTTCATTTGAAATCTCGCCTTATTGAGGTTGAAGTTGAGCGTGATTCTCTCAAAGCTGAATTAGCCAAAGAAAATGAGAAGAATGAGGGTGTTCTTCATCAAATGCTCTCCCTTCTTCAAGCCAAGACCACAACCTCCTCTGCCCCTTCCTAGCCTTAGGAGTCCAGTGCCTCCAAAAACCTCCCTTTATGACCCAATTTGGGATTGTCTAAATTCTGTTCTGTTTTGTTTTCTGTTTTGCTCATGGTTGCGACTGTTTTTAATTATTTTTTTGTATGGTGCCTGATCTGCTATCTAATCAATGAATTTTGCTATTTGGTTATTGATTTTATCTCAGTTTCTTAAATAGCTTACATTTGATTGGTTTCATTTGATGATTAATTCATGATTTACATCTGCAGTTGCCTCAATGGCCATGAGTAATTGCTAATACTTCTGGTAAGTTTATCATTTTGAAACTTTTCGATGATGCCAAAAGGAGGAAGATATGTGCTTTTCAAAATTTCAAAGATTTTTGTGATCTTTATAACCTAATGAACCTGGTCTCTCTATGATGAATTCTTAAATCTATAAAAAGTGTCTACGTTGGATTGAAGTATGTACAGGGTTAAGCACAGAATTTGTCATCATAAAAAATGGGGAATTTGTTGAATCAAGTCACTGCATGGTTTTGAAGATTGACAAATGCCAACCCAGTTGAACCAGGTCCATCAGGGCAAACATAGTCAAACAGACCCATTGGCACGAGAAGCGTCCATGCACATGAGATAAACATATCTGTGAACTAAGAGGTTATCTCCTAAGATAAAAGGTTGCAAATTGATAAGAGGTTATCTCCTAAGCAAAAAGGCTGCAAATTGATAAGACGATGGACTTCGATTTCAAGTAGGACAGAATCAAGATCAAGAAAGTTGAGATAAACACAAACTCTTCCACCTAGGAAGAGTTGCATTAGAATTGAACAACAACATCTGAACTACTGACTCTATAAAATGTTGAAGCATTCCTGCTGAAGAATTAACGCATAAACATAGAAGTGAAACAAGAATTGAAAGCAAAATTACCAAAGCAATTTTGCAAGCAGAATCCTTGTGCGACACAAAAGCTACTTGAACTAGCTAGAAGAACCAGTTCCATCTGTTGTCTTTTGAGTATAGTTGTTTGTAGTAGGTGATTGCACACTGTATCTTTCAGCTTTATCTAGAAGCAATTGTAATAGGTACACACCGTTAAAGTTAGAGTTAACTTGAAGTTTATCGCAAATAGCTAGAGGCTAGTTTGACATAAAGGGATTAGAGTTAGTCCTTAGGTTTACAAAAGAGTTTATTTTGTAAATGATGTTTGGCTCATTGATATAGTGAAGAGTTTGGGAAAATCCTACTGCGAAGTAGGTCGTGATTTTTTCACCTTTGAGCTAGGTGTTTTCCACGTAAAAATTGATGTGTTCTTTAAATTTTTCAATTACTTTTCCGCAAACTGTAGAAGTTGGAATACCAAGAAGAACCAGGTTCTTCGACAGAGACTACACTCGAAAATTGGACACCATACAAATCACCCCCCTCTTGTGTGGTATTGACTTATAAAACATCAATTGGTATCAGAGCAGGTTATCCTTGAAACGGCTAACACCTTGGAAAAGATCAAAATGAGTGCACCACCTGGAAATTGGGAGGGTCAATCAACTACAAGACCACCACTCTTTAATGGTCAATATTACTCCTGGTGGAAGAACATGATGAAGGATCACTTGATTGGAGAATACTATGAAATTTGGGACATAGTCACTGATGGTCCTCTAGCCACCATGAAGAAGATTGCTGAAGGAGTAGATGTACCAAAAACTAGAGCTGACTGCACTGCCGAGGATTTGAAGAAATGGGAGAAAAATGCTAAGGCCAAAAATTGGCTAGTTTGTGGACTAGGTCCAGACGAGTATAGTAGGATTCAAAGCTGCATCACTGCCAAAGAAATCTGGGATACCTTACAAGTAGCTCACGAAGGAACACCTCAAGTGAAAATATCAAGAGGTACTCTACTATACTCTCAGTATGAAAACTTCACTATGAAAGAAGGAGAGACAATCCAAGAAATGTACACAAGGTTCACAACTCTGACAAATGAACTTAAGTCTCTTGGTAGAGTCATTCTTGAAGAGCACAGGGTAGAGAAGATCTTGACAAGGGTCTTACTAATTTCATGGGAAAGTAAAATCACTGTTATCCAAGAATCCAAAAATATGGCAACCCTCAGATTGGACGAGCTAATTGGAAACCTTACCGCCTATGAACTTAGAAGGCAGACAATGAAAATGGATGCTCCAAAGCAGGAAATGAGTCTAGAACTGGGAATCATCGAGGGAGAAAATCTGGAGGAAGACGAAATGGCCATGATTACCAAATAATTCTGAAATTTTCTCATAAGGAAGAAGGGCATCTCTAGAAGTGAAAACTACAACAAAGCAAAAGCTCCAGAGAGGCCAACCAATGAGGGATGCTACAAGTGTGGAAAGACTGACCACCATATCTAGAACTATCCTCTGTGGGAAGTGGAATCGAAAAAAGAGAGATTTGAAAGAAGGAACAGGAAGAAGGAACTGGTCCAACCCAAGAAAACCACAACAAAAGCTATGGTTGCTGCTTGGGGGGAAATCTCAGATGAAGAATAAGAAGATGGTGAGAATGAAGAACAGGCGCTCATGGCAATCGGCGAATCTGATGAGGAATCATATAAAGAACCATAGGTAAGTATATCCCAGCTCAAAAACAAAATAAAGTTCCTATCTAAAGAAAACCTCTCTGAGTTGCTACCAAATTGAGCCAGAAAAAGCTTAATTCATCCTTTCTCTCATAGAAAAGGACCCAAACTAGTTTGAGTTCTTAAGACTAACCCTTGATTTATTTTTGTAGGTTCAAGTGAGAGGAAGCAACCAAATTTGGTACTTGGATAGTGGCTGCTCAAAACATATGATAGGGAATAAGGAACAATTCCTTTCACTTGAAAACCTCAAAGGAGGAAATGTCTCCTTTGGAAATGGAAAGAAAGGTGAAATTATCGGGGTTGGTAAGGTAGGTAAGGATGAAACATGTTCCATTGAACATGTGTACTTGATAGATGGCTTGAAATATAGCCTGATCAGTGTGTCACAATTGTGTGACAGAGGTAACCTGGTTACTTTCACTTCCACAAAATGTTTTGTGATTAACCTGCTTACTGACATGATTGTTTTGCAAGGAAAAAGAATGAATAACATCTATGTCATAGACTTGTCCACACTATAAGAAAATGAACTCACTTGCTTAAGTGTGTTGGACAGTACTTGGTCACGCGAGTCTGAATCCACTTAACAAATTAGTATCTAAGGAATTAGTGGTAGGGCTTCCTAACATTAAGTTCAAGGAAGACAAAGTTTGTGAGGCATGTGCAAGGGGGAAGCAAGTAAGATCCTCATTCAAAAGAAAGAAAATGGTAAGTACCACCAGGACGTTGTAACTGGTCCCATTGGCCCTGATCCTGGTCCACAACAACAAGACACCATGGGATCATCTACAAGTGAACAAATGGTGCTCAAACCACACAGATATCAAAACTCTCATCCTCTTGAGAACATCATAACAGATTTGATTCCGCAATCAAAATAAGATCCTCCTTGAAAATATGTGTGTGTTTGATGCCTTTCTATCCATGATCGAACCAAAGAACATTGCTGAAGCCTTACTGGATGCTGACTGGGTAAATTCTATGCAAGAAGAGCTGAATCAATTTGAAAGAAGTCAAGTATGGAACTTGGTACCCAAACCACTAGACAAATCAGTGATTGGCACAAAGTGGGTCTTCAGGAACAAACTCGATGAGGATGGAACTGTTATAAGAAACAAGACAGACTGGTTGTCCAAGGATATAGTCAAGAAGAGGGAATTGACTATGATGAGACCTTTGCTCCTGTGGCAAGACTGGAGGCAATCAGACTTCTTATAGCATTTTCTGCACACATGGAATTCACTCTCCATCAGATGGATGTAAAGAGTGATTTCCTCAATGGCTATCTAAAGGAAGAAGTATTTGTCAAACAGCCTCCAGGTTTTGAAAGCAAGGAGACACCTAACCATGTATACAAACTTGACAAGGCCTTGTATGGACTCAACAAGCACCAAGAGCATGGTATGAACGACTATCAAAATTCCTGTTGGAATATGGATTCAAATGAGGTAAAATTGACAGTACCTTGTTCTTAAAGGAAAATGGTAAGGATATCCTGGTTGTGAAAATATATGTGGATGATATCATATTTGGGGCAACCTCTGAAAAATTGAGTAAGGAATTTGCTAAACTTATGGGGAGTGAGTTTGAGATGAGTATGATGGTGAGCTAAACTTCTTTTTAGGCTTTCAAATCAAGTAAAACTCAAATGGAACAATGATCCATCAACAAAAATATATGAAATAATTACTCAAAAAATTTAAAATGGAAGACTCAATAGAAATTGACACCCCCATAGCCACATCTACGAAATTAGATGTGGATGAACCTGGTTCATTCGTTGATCAAAAGCTATACAGAGGGATGATTGGGTCGTTATTATATCTCACTGCTAGCAGACCTGATATTGTGTTCAGTATAATACTATGTGCTAGGTTTCAGGCAAATCCAAAGGAGTCCCATCTAACTGCAGTGAAGAGAATTCTGAGATATCTGAAGGGCGCTACTGATTTATGTCTTTGGTATCCTAAAGGTAGTAATTTCGACCTTGTAGGATATGCTGATGCAGATTATGCAGGTTTCCTGGTTGACATGAAAAGTACCTCAGGCATGGCTCACTTTTTGGTCTCTTGCCTTGTGTCTTGGGCCACCAAGAAACAACACTCAGTAGCCTTGTTTACTGCTGAGGCTGAATATGTTGCTGCAACCTCATGCTATGCTCAGTTTCTATAGATCAAGAAACAACTCATGGATTTTGGTATAGAGGTTGGATGCATTCCTATTTTCTCTGACAACACTAGTGCAATTAGCATGACGAAGAACCCGGTTCATTATAAGAGAACCAAGCACATAGATGTCAGCCACCATTTCCTAAGAGATAACTATGAAAAAAGAATGATCTCAATCGAATTATGTGCTACTGACAAACAAATTGCAGATATCTTCACTCAGGCACTAAGTAGGGAGAATTTTGAGAGAAACATGCTAGAATTAGGGATGATTAAGATCACCTAATTGAAAAACAAAAACAAATTTTTTTTGGCTATAAACACTAAAATAGGTAGCTAGCCAGACTAATCATTGCTCAGTATCATGACTTCAATGCCATACTCTTTTTCCATGTATTAATATTATTCCCTAGCTACTAATGATGTTTTTCTATCTTTGTAAATTGAGGCAAATTAAGACTATAACACGATGAATCTGGTTCATCGCTGCTGGTTTATCTGACTGACAAGGTACGTGCTCATCACCATACAATTATTGAAATAAATATAGTCACACATGAGCAGTATTCTATCTATATTTGGTTCATTTCAAATTTTCAGTACTTATCCCAAAATGAACCCGTTTCAAAGAGTCCCATCGAACCTTAATTAGCCTAGATTTAGGGAGTTATAATCGTCTAATCACTGACACTCCTGCAACGGTTAGACTCTCACTTAGACATCTCTTGTAATTATGATCGCATGCAGTCCCACGCCTAGGCAAGCCTTAGGTAATTAATCTATATAAACTGGAAATTGCGTGTTGATTAGGTTTACTACTAAAAGTCCTACAAGTCTTAAAATCAGTAGGCAAATTGATTAGGACCCTGCCATTGCATTATGACACACTGTTGCATATTCTGCATATTAATGTTCACTTAGATATCCTGTCTTAAGATCCTTTATTCTAATAAAACTGCCTTTGTCTGTGTTTTCAGACGTGCTGTTTACTTGCATTATGTGTGGAGGTGAATCTGAGCCTCTTAATTGTTGTTATCACTTGTGTGCTAGTCCTACTTGTTCTTGCTTGTCGGCTAGTTTTCCCTTTCTCAAAAACCATAAGCGTTTGTCTAGAACTGCCAGTATATTAGAGGTCCTAAACTCCTCCGGGACCATGAAGAAGGAACGGGTAACCGCACGCTTAGAGCTCGTTAAACAAAACTCTCTTAATAACCGTTAAGGGGTGGGACAATGGGTAGATAAGGATATGATGACCTGTACACTAATTCAACGTGTATCCCCTCATTGAGGAGTGATTACCGGACATTATACAGATGTGATCCTATAGGATAAACACTTGGGACCTCCCTTATCCTTTACATATGTGTGCTTGGACTGCTAATCTATTAAAACCTTTATTTGTTTACATATATGTGCTTAGACTGTTTACTTGCTACTCGAATGAATTCACAAAGTTGTTTGGTCGGGACCCACAGTTGTGGACTTTGAGGGGTGCCTAAAACCTTCCCCTTGAATTAATTTCAAGCCCTTACCTAATCTCTGGTTATGCATTTAGTGTTATGAATGACCCTTGATAGGTGCCCTAACGCACCTTAATTCATTAGGTGGCGACTCTTCGAACTCATTATACCCTTTTTCCAAAAGGAAACGAGTTGTCCCAATAATACCAAAAACCCTGACCAATCCGTACGGAGATGGAAAAAGGGGGCTCGACAACATGGCGACTCTGCTGGGGATTTTAGGCTTTTACCATTACAAACCGTTTTGTGAATTCGTCTAAGTATGCCTTGTTTTGTTAAATACCTGCACACTTTCCCTTTCCCCTTTATGTGCAATTAATTGTTTACTTTCCCAAGTATTTATTTTTTAAAATGAAACTGACAGTTTCTTTTTGTTTTCCTTTGTAACTGCTTTTCAATCATAACTATTGTATTTATCACTTTCATAATGTGCAAATACGCGACAACATGTTTATTGCTTATTGCTGCATAATCATGCTCGACATCATATTCCACTCGTGCCTATACAAATCCTATTGACGCTTGATGAGTGGTTGTACTCTTCCTATATATCACCCTTCAAATTTGGAAAGGCTTATTTTCAGTAAAACTAGTCGATCAACGATGCATTTGACGGTTCCGTGTCTTTCCCCCTCAAGTTGTCCGCTTGAGGGTACCAGTATAGACCCCCATAATAACCTTAATCTGATTATAGCTGTACATGCATAATGGTCAAACCTATCTGGGTTAATATGTTGTCCACATAATAACCTTTCGGAAAAGCCTTGTCCAAAAGTCCACTGGGGTTTCCATAATCCCAACGGATGCAACCACGATCTGTGCATTAATTTGGAGAAATAAGTGCCAATATGCTAATCACTGATGTATAAGTAGTTGAATCTGGAGGGGGAAAAGGTCTAACCTTACTTGTTTTTGCAAAAAATGAGGTACGAGGTCCCCAAGTTCGGCATGATCCAAAATATGTCAAAAATATTAAGCCTGGGGAAGGTCCTTCTAGGACCAAGTAGATTAGATTTACCTGCTTTTTCCTAAATGTAATAAGGCCAAGTGCCAATAGTGACTTATCTTTTATTATCTTAGTGTCTTTTGGGGTTCGTCTGTTTTTTATATTAATGAAATGAAGCATTTATTGTCATCTAAGTTCTCCAAAATAACTTGTCGTTAGGCCTACCTCGGGCATAACGAGGTTCCCAAATTAGGACGCGTGTTTACAATTTTGCAATATGTGTTTAAATACTGAAAATATTTTCTCATGATCCTCACCGACTTGCTACCTTTTGTTTCTATTTTATTTTTTCTTTTGATTATTCCCCTTCCCTAAATGTTGGTTCGTGCATTCTGGCATCATCAACATACCATACAAGATCCAGAGGCCCTCCACCTTCTCCTCCTCTTAGAACTTATTCTTGGAAGATGAGGATATGGATTGTTGTGTCATCGTTGAGGAGGAGGAGGAAGAAGGACTTATCATCCAAGCTGTGAGAAAGGGATCACTCCTCAAAAACTGGATTGTCAGACCATCTAGGGCCCGACGAGTCCCGGGATAGCAAGGCTGAACAAGCACTGTTTATTTTATTCGTTAATGATTTCCTTTTCGCATTTTTATGCTTTAAATAAAATCCCCAGTATTCCAAAACATTTGTTTAAATTATTGAAAGTCACATTTATATTTTAATGAATCAGTATTTATTATTATCATTTTCTCTCATACTTTTATCTGTACAACATTACTATTTTCTGTCTTGATGAACCAACGGCTATGACTTGCAATGAGACAACGCAACAAAAGGATAGTGATTCAGAAGATATCATACCCGAGGAAATTGTCAAACAAGTAGAGGACTTTGAAAACAAGCCTAAGTCCAATCTGGATGACACCGAGCTAATCAACTTGGGAGATTCAGAGACCGTCAAAGAAACCCGCATCAGCATCCACCTGTCACCACCAGAGAAAGAAGAGTATACATAATTCCTGAAGGAGTATGGGGACGTATTTGCATGGTCGTATGATGACATGACCGAACTCAGTACATCTATCATGGCTCACAAGTTTCCCACCAATACAATGTGCCTACCAGTGAAGCAAAAGCTCTGGAAGTTCAAGCCTGATATGAGTTTGAAAATCAAGGAGGAAGTCACCAAGCAAATCAACGCCAAGGTCCTCGAGTGGTTGAATACCCGACATGGTTAGCCAACATAGTGCCAGTTCCAAAGAAGGATGTAAAAGTCAGGGTTTGTGTCGATTACCGGGATCTAAACAGAGCAAGTCCCAAGGATGATTTCCCGCTACCAAACATACACATCCTGATCAAAAATTTCTCCAAGCATGAACTCCAGTCCTTTGTGGATTGTTTCGCCGGTTACCATCAGACCTGGATGGACGAAGAAGACGTTAAGAAAACGGCTTTCATTACGTCGTGGGGAGTATACTGTTATAAGATGATGCCACTCGGACTAAAGAATGCTGAGTCCACTTACATAAGGGCTATGACTACTATCTTCCATTACATGATACATAAGGAGATTGAGGTATATGTGGACGACGTCATCATCAAGTCCAAGAAAGGCGCAGATCATATAGTAGATTTGAGGAAGTTCTTCAACAGGTTGCGGAAATACAACCTGAAATTAAACCCTGCAAAGTGTGCATTCGGGGTTCCTGCCGGAAAATTACTTGGATTCATCATCAGTCGCCGAGGAATAGAACTGGATCCATCAAAGTTAAATTCATCCAAGAGCTTCCACCACCAAAGAACAAGAAGGAGGTAATGATTTTTCGGGGACGACTAAATTACATCAGTCGGTTCATAGCCCAGTCCACAGTCGTATGTGAACCAATCTTCAAGATGTTAAAGAAAGACGCTACAACCGAATGGACCGAGGATTGTCAAAAGGCCTTCGACAGAATCAAGGAGTACCTATTGATTCCACTAGTTTTAGTTCCGCCAGAGCCAGGTAGACCCTTATTACTCTACCTTGCAGTGCTAGATGGATCTTTCGGCTGCGTTCTGGGGCAGCATGACGAGACAGGGAGAAAGGAATAGATTATTTATTATCTGAGTAAAAAGTTTACTCCATACGAGGCACGATATTCTCTACTGGAACGTAGTTGTTGCACTCTAACCCGGGTCGCTCAGAAGCTGAGGCACTACTTTTGTGCCTACACAACATACCTCATATCGAGGATGGATCCCTTGAAGTATATCTTTCAGAAACCCATGCCCACAGGCAAACTGGCCAAGTGGAAAATCTTGCTAAGTGAGTTCGACATCATCTATGTAACTCAAAAAGTGGTCAATGGACAAGAATTGGAAGATCATCTTGCTGAGAATCCTGTGGGAGGAGAATACGAACCCCTAAAATTGTATTTTCCTGATGAAGAAGTATTGTTCATAGGAGAAGACATTGTTGAATCCTATAACGGTTGGAGGATGTTCTTTGATGGAGCGGTAAACTTTAAAAGAGTCGGCATTGGAGCCGTCTTAGTATCGGAAAGCGGCCAACATTACCCAGTATCTATCAAACTCAGATTTCCCTGCACCAACAACATGGCAGAGTACGAACCCTGTATCCTAGGGCTCAACATGGCTATTGACATGAATATTCAAGAGCTGCTGGTAATTGGTGACTCATATTCGCTTATATACCAGGTACAAGGAGAATGGGCCACCAAGAATTCCAAGATACTGTCGTATATGCACCATGTGCAAGAATTAAGAAAAAGGTTCACCAAGACAGAATTTCGGCACATCCCCAAAATTTAGAACGAGTTTGCCGATGCACTGGCCACTCTATCCTCCATGATACAACATCAAGATAAGAACTTTGTTGATCATACTCCAGTAAATATCCATAGCCAGCCGACATATTGTGCCCATGTTGAGAAGAAGAAGATGGAAGACCATGGTTCCACGACATCAAGGAATAGTTGGCAAAGGGAGAATACCCGGAGCATGCAAATCATACCCAGAAACGTACACTTCGGAGGTTATCCAACAGTTTCTTTCACAGTGGAGGAACCCTGTACAGGAGAACTCCTGATTTGGGATTACTAAGGTGTGTCGACGCAAAAGAAGCTTCTAAACTACTTGGAGAGATACATGCTGGTACTTGCGGACCGCATATGAATGGTTTTTGTTTTGGCCAAGAATATACTCAGGGCCGATTATTTCTGGATGATCATGGAAACTGACTGCATCCAGTATGTTCAGAAGTGCTACCAATGTCAGGTACATGCAGACATGATAAAAGTGCCGCCAAACGAGCTCAATACAACAAGCTCACCTTGGACATTCACCGCCTGGGGAATGGATTTCATTGGACCAATCGAGCCTATCGTCTCAAATAGGCACAGGTTCATCCTGGTAGCTATTGATTACTTCACCAAATGGGTCGAATCAGCATCTTACAAAGCAATGACTAAGAAAGTCCTGGAAGACTTTGTTTACGACCGGATTGTTTGTCGATTTGGAATTCCATAATCAGTCATCACCGACAATGCTTCCAATCTCAACAATGATCTAATGAAAGCCATGTGTGAGACTTTCAAAATCAGACACAAGAACTCCACAGCTTATAGGCCTCAGATGAATGGAGCTGTAGAAGCCGCCAACAAGAATATCAAGAAAAAACTGTGAAATATGGTAGAAAATCACAAATAATGGCACGAGAAGCTGTAATTTGCCTTATTGGGATACCGCACCACAGTCCGCACATCAACCGGGGCAACTCCCTACTTACTGGTTTATGGTACGGAAGTTGTTATTCCTGCCGAGGTGGAGATTCCTTCCTTAAGAATTATACAAGAAGCTGAGCTCAGCGACGCATAGTGGATAAAGAGCCGTTATGAGCAACTAGCCCTCATAGACGGAAAAAGAATGAATGCAGTATGTCATGGGAAAATCTACTAGAACAGAATATCAAGAGCCTTCAACAAAAAAGTCAAGCCTAGACAGTTCACACCGGGGCATCTGGTGTTGAAGAAGCTATTTCCGCAGCAAGATAAAGCCAAAGGGAAATTTTCTCCGAACTGGCAGGGTCCTTACATGGTCCACAGAGTACTGACAGAAGGAGCTCTCATACTTGCAGAAATGGATGGAGAAGTTTGGCCAAAGCCAATCAACTCAGATGCAATTAAACGATACTATGTGTAACTCTTTATGCTTATATCAAATGCTGTAATTGAACTACGCTCGACCTGATCCCCATTTAAGAGGGGATACGTAAGCAGCCTTATGGGTTCGGTCACAATTCAATAAAAATCTTATTTCCCCCCACAATTGGAAATTGGGGAAGAATTTTGAGGAGGACCCTCAAAATTCTGAAGCAAGTTCATGCCGATCGCAGCACATACAACAATCAAAGATATCAATTCATCTAACAGGGGCAGAATTTTGAGGAGGACCCTCCAAATTCCATGGCAAAAGAGGTTGAAATGTCTCAGATCTTTTCATGATCCTCAGTTCATCTAAATTTCTCAAAAAATATTTTTTTTACTATGTCTTTACAAAACTATGCATGCTTGCTTGTAAGGTAACTCTGTTTAGCCAAATGCTACCCCGATGATGCAAACATGATCATTAGGCCGAGCAAAGCAGGACAAGCAAAATCAGCGAAACACGAACCAACCTCCCCTTCTACAGAACTCACAATTTTTCTTTAGATGCAGGGGAAAAAGGATAAACCTACCACAAAGTCACATTTCTCACAAAAATCACGTTATCAAAATGTCCTACCAACTAAGAAATTTTGTTAATATCTTCTATTCATTCTACTTTTTGCATAAGGCTAATCTCTACCTTCACCTTGCATAAGGCTAATCTCTACTTTCACCTTGCATAAGGCTAACCTCTGCCTTCCGATGCATAAGGCTAATCTCTGCCTTCATCTCCATAAGGCTAATCTCTGCCTTCACCTTGCATAAGGCTAGTCTCTACCTTCCTCTGCACAAGGCTAATCTCTGCCTTCCTCTGCATAAGGCTAATCTCTGCCTTCATCTACATAAGGCTAATCTATGCCTTCCTCTGCATAAGGCTAATCTCTGCCTTCATCTGCATAAGGCTAATCTCTGCCTTCCTCTGCATAAGGCTAATCTATGTCTTCATCTGCATAAGGCTAATCTCTGCCTTCACCTTGCATGAGACTGAGCTCTGTCTCCATCTTGCACAAGGCTAATCTCTGCCTCCACAACTGCATAAGGCTTCTGCCTTCCTTTGCGTGGGACTAAGCTCTGTGTCCATCCCGCACAAGGCTAAGCTCTGCCTCCAATTTACATTATTTTCATTGAGACTAAGCATTGTCTCTCCAATATTATCTACTTTTCTCTTCTTTCGGGATAAGCTCAGCCCTTTGCTTCACAAGACTAAGCTATGTCTTGTTGACATCATATTACTGCATCTCATGGGCTGAAATATCGCCAACCTGTTCAAAGGCGCCATAGTCTAAAGGCATCATCCTCATAGCCGAAAGACACCATGTCATGGCCTGAGGATCTCTCAAAATTTGCATATCATTATTCAAAGGAGTCATAGTTCGGAGGCACCATCTTCATGGCCCGAGACCATCATTTCATGGCCTGCGAATCTCACTAATCAACTCATATCCCAGGACGTCATGTTCCAAGGACGTCATCCTCAACCGTCCGAAGACAACTCTTATGGTCCTATGGGAATCTGCATCATGTTTAAATTTTTGCACAAATATGTAGCAGGGGAATCTACCGTTTCGGCTACCACAATAGTGTATTCCATCGCTCCCCTTTCCTATATGCTCGTATTATCTCTATTTGCAGGTGACCCGACAAGCAACTGCTATCCCAACAGGAGCAATCCCGCTCCAGTTCCCTCAACTGTATCAAACCTGACCTCTCTCGTGAACCATTCATTCACCTATCCCTATATATTGTGTCTGTTCTTGCAATGATTTCATTAGTATACCCCGCCGATGAATCCGGAACTACGTACGACCTGATTCCTGTAAAACTAGGGATATGTAGGCAGCTCAGAAGCCAGGGTGCAGCCTAAATCTCTCTAACTGTTTCGCTCGGTCAAAATTGGCCATCATATCTTTACCCAACAACTCTTTCATCCTTTCCGGGTAAAGAGGGGCAGCTGTAGATACCCAATTTTCCTAACAAAATGTTTTAAAGTGCCAATATATCTTCAAAATCATGCATTAGCATCAATTGATATTTTTCCACAATTTTCTACATATTTTATTAATTTGCCCAGTATTTTATTTCTAATAAATAAGTACAAAATGGCATCATAAGTGATTTCAAAACATTTTCATGATTTAATATTACTATTATGGTGATGTGTGGCTAGAATTCATGGTTTAACACATTATATGCCTTGCATTTGATATGATAAAAATACACTTTGTATGTGCGTAATGGAGTCTATTTCATGTGTAGGTGAATTCGAGATGGAAGCCGAGCTAAATGGATGCATAAACGTCGAAAATACGCTCAAGAAGCGAAGAGGAGTGCACCGGGCTATAGCCGGGCGTTTGGGCTGTAAAGCCTCCACACCAGGATTTAGCAGGGCGTTTGGGCTATAAAGCCTGGTGAGGCCAGGCGTTATCCAGGCCTTAGAGCCATAACGCCAGGCCTGGCCTGACTTTATCCAGGCGTTAGGGCCATAAAGCCAGGTCCTTGGTTTGCTCCAATCTGAGTTTTGAAGATTTTAAGTGTTTCCCAGTTTGAATAGAAGTCTCCTACACGTCTAGGGTTTGTCCTAAGCATATAAATAGACCCAAAAACACAACTTGAAGGGGGAGATGTCATTAGAGACAAGAGACGCTTGTGGAATACTACTCAGAGAAGCAAAACATTGATTTTTACAGCTTTTATCATTACTTTGTAGTTTAATTATGCAAGTTATTTTAGAGTTGATTATTATGAGCATGAGTAGCTAATTTTCTTAATCTAGGGTCTTGGTGGAACCCGTTGGGGATGAACTTATTGTGATATTAATATAGCTTCGATTGGTTGATTAAACTCTATTTGATCAACTACGTTCTTGTTGTAGTTGATTGAAGGGCCCTCAATTAGCTGTTCCTATTTATTATGTATCTACTTGAGAGAGAGTGCATATTTAGGTAGTTGTTTGAAAAACACCACTCCTAGAGTATAGACGAAAGTCATAACTGAGGGTTTAGAAGCTGGATTAGACATAACGATACTTTGGGTGCAATCTAAAGTGAACTGTAATGCAATCTAGCTAGCGTAACGTGAGAGAGTGCGTCTAGTAAATTATCATAATTACTTGAGAGAGATTTATGGTAGATAGAGTGTTCATGATTGATAGAG
>ML429907.1:43804-64349 GCA_005239525.1 Nicotiana knightiana
CTCAACAAATTGATGAAATCTTGAGCTTCAGACAGAAACCAGTTGAAACATTGCAGGAGACATGGGAACGATTCAAGGGAATGCTGGTTATCTGTCCACATCATGGTATTCCAGAGCAGATGTTGGGGAAACATTTTTATATGGGTCTGGCTGATACTGTTAAGGCAAATGTTGATGCTTCAGCTGGTGAAGCATTCTTAAGCAAAACGTGGAGAGAAAGTCAGATCATACTTGATAAAATAGCACAGAAGTCAGGATGGACAACCAGGAATGCACCCATTACTCCTGTAGTTCACTCAGTGCCATTCAATCCATCCAATACTATTGTAGAGAACGTGGCCACCTTGATAACACATATGAGCATACTAACTAAGAAGGTGGAAGAATCAGGGCAAAAGCAGCAGGTACACATCGTAGATACAACCAATGGGGGCTTATGCACATCTTGCATTAGTCAACCATTTGGTAACCATTGGAATGCAGAATATGATCACCCTCCTTATCCAGAAAACATGAATTATGTGTGGGATTATGGAAGCCAGAGACAAGGGGGGCAGAACTGGGGTCAGCAAGTTCAACTGTATAGACCACCTCACCAACAATAGAACAGTGGAAATATGGGTGTCATGAGACCACAAGGTAATGCAGCACCATATCAGAGGCCACAAGGTTATAACCATCAGAATCAACAACAAGTATACTGCCCTCCTCAGCATCAACATGGGGGAAGGCAAGAAGATGGGTTTTCCCGGTTAGAAGCTATGATACAGCAAGTTATTAGGTCAAATGCCAAAATCAGTGAGAGAGTAGATGTACATGATGCAGCTATTAAAAATATTGAAGTACAGTTGGTCCCGATATCTATGAAAGTGAAAAATCGTCCTCGTGGTACTTTACCTGCAGATACTCAGGTAAATCCAACGGACCAGGGCCCAAGGCAGCTGATGGCAGTGACTCTCCGTAATGGAAGGGACTTAGACTTGGAACTGGAGAGAGCTCGTGAGAGCAGGCAGGCTGAGACACGCGTACCCGTACCGATTGAACTTGATGATCCAACAAACTTGACCAAGGTAACAATGCAACCTACTGAAGGAGAACCCAGTGCACAGAGTGAGACTGAAAAAGAAGTGGAGATAGACCAGGAGCCGGTAGTGTGGTGGCTGAGAAAGAAAAGTCCCAAGTCTCTGGGAAAAAGAGACCGCCAGCTCCATTCCCTCAGAGGCTGGCCAAATACCAAAAGAATAAACAATACAAAAAGTTCTTGGACATGCTAAAGCAGATACAGGTAAATATCCCATTGATTGATGCGTTGAAGGAAATGCCTGGTTACCCTAAAATGATGAAGGACTTGATGTCCAGAAAATTTGACGTCCAAGATCTGGCTACTGTCACCCTTACTCAGACTTGTAGTGCGGTGGTGACGCGTCCTATTGCTGAAAAGTTGTCTGACCCAGGGAGTTTTACAATTCCTTGTACCATTGGCAACTTAGCTTTCGCCAAAGCTCTATGTGACTTGGGGGCCAGCATTAATCTGATGCCGCTGTCCATATATAAAAGACTGGGGATTGGTAGAGCCAGACCAACTTCAATGTTATTGCAGCTAGCGGACAAGACGGTAAAGAGACTGTCAGGCATTCTAGACGATGTATTGGTGCAAGTGGGGAAGTTTGTTTTCCCTGCTGATTTTGTGATACTTGATTGTAAAGCGAATGAGGAAATTCCCATAATCTTGGGAAGGACATTCTTGGCCACAGGCAGAGCCCTTATCGATTGTGAGACTGGTGAACTTAAGATAAGGCTCAATGATGAAGAAATCACTTTCAACGTGCATAAGTCTATGAGGCGACCAAGTGAGTTCGTCAACTGCTCTCTTATTGATGCCGTGAACATGATCCCAGAAGAAGATGATGCGTCCCTGACTATTGGGGACCCTTTGACTGAATGTTTGATGAATTTAGATGATATTAACGGTGATGATCTAGCAGATTGGGTGTTAGCACTTGATGAAAAAGGGGTATGGCCGAAGGCTCTCGAGTTTGAGTCATTATACGTAGAGGAAAGAGAGAGCCCGCTGGCCAGGCCATCTATTGAAGAACCATCCAGGTTGGAGCTGAAAGAAGAGGATGTTGATGTGGTAGAAAATATATTAGAGTTAACCAAGGACATTGATGATACATATTTTGTTGAATCTAGTATCATTAGTGTTGAGGATGTTGGTACACACTCCAACCATTTTTTCACATTGTGTTTGGATGATGATATGAAAATAGAGTCATCTGAACCACCCGAGGAGCCAACGAATAAAGAACAAGATGCCTATATTATGTTATTTTTCTTGCCAGAAAGTCGAGAGTGCACATTTCATCGAAAGGCCAAGAAGCGCAGATTACTACATTGTTTTATTGGGACAGGCAAATTTGTTCCACCACCCCAGGAGCATGATCATAGAGCATAATCAAAACTTGGGGTCCAATTTATAAGTTCAAAGTGAAGGAATAAAGTGATTCAAGCGGTTGCTCGAAGGAGCAGGGAAAGCGACAATTAATGGAAAGGATGTCGACGCTATTTGAGCAGGGAGTTTCTTACACCTTACTTTTATTTCTTGTTTTGTCTATATGTGATGCACTGAGGACATTGCATGAATTAAGTGTGGGGTGTTGTACATATTTGTTGTGAGTTGTTATGTTTAGTGTGTTTTTCTTTCTTTTAAGTTTTGTAGCTTTTTCTGTAGTCTTTTTATTGTAGGTAGAACAAAACAGAAAAAAAATTTAGAAATATGTGGACTTTTCTCGACGATGGATCTCTTAGACAGTTCTCTTGAGGGAAGTAAGTCTAAAGAAAATACCAAAAAGATTTTTGTTTTAGGTAGTGTAGTAATTCCCCCTTGGTTTTTNTAACCACATGGTTGAGGGCTTAATCGTAGAAATATCTCGGAACGTTGTCATGCCTTGAGAATAGCCAGTACTGTGGTTGTGACGCTTAGGCTCAAATTTTTTTTGACTCCAGGATAAATACCTTAAATCAGGAATTCTTAAGGTTTGCTTAACTGTTTTGACTGGAGTGTCGTGATAGATCCAATCCTGAGTGAGCTATGTGCCATGTGTGTGTGAGATTTGTATGCTATTCTGTGCATTGAATTTGATGTCTAGAACTTGCCCCGTGTGTGTGCAAAGCAAAATAGTAGCTTTGTTCAGTCTTGGAAGTGATATAGGTTTTTCTTTGTTGAGCCAGCTATGTATATTTTAGCCACCTAATTGTTATGTATCGTAGTTAACCCCGTTGAGCTTATAATCCTGTTTCTTTGGCAACCACATTACAAGCCATACCCCTTTGTTTGAATCGATCATATATTTGAACCTTGTCACCTCTCGTAAGCACTGAAAAAGTGATGAAATATGGAAAAGTTAAAGTGTGGGGTGGTAGGTTGGTTTTTGAGGGGAATAATTGAAATGCGGAGAAAGGTGCACTGTTCGAAAAAGTAAGAGTCACTTGAGAAAAAGAAAAAAAAATATAGAAAATAAATAGTTGTATTGTTGTGAAAGAAAAATATATGTGGTGACTCTTGATGTAATTGTGCTTAAAGAAGTATGGGGTAATAACATTGATGTGAAGGTGGAGTTTGGCTTAATATAAGTTTGAGGTTGAATGCGAAAGTATATGTATTAAAGTGCTTAGGGAGGTGTAGTCACTCTTATATCCAAATGTATCCTACCCGTCCCGCAGCCTACATTACAACCAAATAAAGTCCTACTTGATCCTAGACTGAATGAGCTCGATTAGTAGAGTAGTACACTACGGGCAAGCCTATGGTGCATCTTTTGTGGCATATGAATATTATTTCTGAGAGTGAGTGAATTCTTTCTATCTTGAGTTCCTAAGTGTTCTTAAATTTTATTGTGTGTGGAACTAGCTCTTTGATTTGGTGAGGGCACATGATTCATGAAGGAAAGGTAATGTTGTTGACCTCTATGTTAGAGTAGTGAGTGGATTGTGAATAAAGCATGGTATATGTGAGTCGACTATTGAGGCGAGGATGTCACACCTCTGTGCGTGAACTGTTTTAAAAAAATTCTTGGTATAACGTGTTAAGGGATTTGCTTAATAAGTTGTGCACATGAGTGTAGTTTGATTCCTCGAGGACGAGCAAAAGTTTAAGTGTGGGGTGTTGATGTGTGGCTAGAATTCATGGTTTAACACGTTATGTGCCTTGCATTTGATGTGCGTTAATGATAAAAATACACTTTGTATGTGCATAATGGAGTCTACTTCATGTGTAGGTGAATTGGAGATGGAAGCCGAGCTAAATTGATGCATAAACGTCGAAAATACGCTCAAGAGGCGAAGAGGAGTGCACCGGGTTATAGCCGGGCATTTGGGCTGTAAAGCCTGGCCACACCAGGCTTTAGCCGGGAATTTGGGCTATAAAGCCTGGTGAAGCCAGGCGTTATCCAGGCCTTAGATCCATAATGCCAGGCCTGGCCTGGCTTTATCCGGGCGTTAGGGCCATAAAGCCAGGTCCCTGGTTTGGTCCAATCCGAGATTTGAAGATTTTAAGTGTTCCCCGGTTTGAATAGAAGTCTCCACACGTCTAGGGTTTGTCCTAAACATATAAATAGACCCAAAAACACAACTTGAAGGGGGAGATGCCATTAAATACAAGAGACGCTTGTGGAATACTACTCAGAGAAGCAAAACATTTATTTTTACAGCTTTTATTCATTACTTTGTAGTTTAACTATGCAAGTTATTTTAGAGTTGATTATTATGAGCATGAGTAGCTAATTTTCTTAATCTAGGGTCTTGGTGGAACCCGTTGGGGATGAACTTATTGTGATATTAATATAGCTTTGCTTGGTTGATTAAACTCTATTTGTTCAACTACATTCTTGTTGTAGTTGATTGAAGGGCCCTCAATTAGCTGTTCCTATTTATTATGTATCTACTTGAGAGAGAGTGCATATTTAGGTATTTGTTTGAACAACACCACTCCCATAGTATAGACGAAAGTCATAATCGAGGGTTTAGAAGTTGTATTAGACATAACGATACTTCGGGTGCAATCTAAAGTGAACTGTAATGCAATCTAGCTAGCGTAACTTGAGAGAGTGCGTCTAGTAAATTATCATAATTACTTGAGAGAGATTTATGGTAGATAGAGTGTTCATGATNTATAGAAATAGTAAAACATCACCAATTGATATTCAAAAGTCTTGAGAGAATTGATTAAATAAAAGTTGCGTATTCTAAAGACTTGATTGATACGTTAATTCCCTGTGGGTTCGACTCTGGGCATAATACCCCAGATTATATTTGCAACGCCCGCTTAGTCTTTTATTAGACATAGTTGAGCATGATCAATGGTCCTATTAAGTCTAAATTATTCTATAAATAGCCAATTTGGCACCTTTTGTCTACAATTGCAATAACTTTGCAAATTATAGCCCATGCATATAATTATTGCATTATTTTACCAGAAATTAATCCATTGTATTTTTAAAATACTAAAAAATTATTCTAAATCATTTCTATGCATAAAAATCATTTTTTACAATTAGTTATTTATTTTATAAATTATTTTTTATTAAGTTGTTTGGGTATTTAATAAATAGCCCTTTTTATTTTCAATTTTAACCTCAAATATAGCCCAAGATCCTTATAATTTTTGGCCCAAACCCTTAGGCTTCCCAACCCCATGTTATAGCCAATCCTGGCCGTTGATAGTTTTTTATCAACGGTCCGAATTTTCCTTACCTTAATTAAACCAAACGACCCCCCCTAACCTTCTCATTCCTCACCTCTCACCCGTTGTCACCCCTCTCCTTCTCTCTCAAACCCCCTCTGCCCTAACCCCAATCTCCCTCGCCTTCATTCTCCATCGTCAACCATGGTGATTCCTCACCACCCTCAGGCCTCTCATGGCTCTCTTATGCCGGTATTACTTGTCTCTAAGGCCCTCAAGGGACGAGGGTCAGTCCACTCACACCTTGGCCCTGTTCTTGCCTGTTTCAGGCTGCCATGACTCTATTTTGAGTAAGATCTTTCTATTTTTCCTAAACCTATGGATTTCTAAGCTTCATCTTCGTCTCTATGCTATTTTTTCGAAACCCTAATTTCTATTTTCGATCTTCTCATATCTGAGATGAATCGAACCTATCTCACATGTTTCCTTGAAAGTTTCTGGTTTTTAAAGTGATTTGCCGTTTTCCTAAAACTAGGGTTTATTGAAAATCATCTTCTCCAAAATTTTCCTGATTTTTGAATGTTTAATCTTCTGTTCTTGTGTGCTTCTGACCAATTTATGTTGAGTTTGCCTAAACCCTAGTCGATTTATGCTAAAACTCCATTTTTTCTTATATTTTTGCTTCAATTCTGGGTATTCCGTGTTACTTGTGGCATTGTTTTGCTTTTTGCTTTGATTCTGAGTTTTTCAATGTTACTATTTGTACTGATTCACTCTGTATCTTTGACCTACACAATTTTCCTTAGTCAAATTCACTGCTTTGTGATTTTTACCCTGATTAATATCTATTAGGGTTCTGAGTCAATTTTCCGTATTAATTTCTCTGTTTCTGTGAAGTTTTACCTTGCTCATTCTCTATTTGTGGGAGTTGATATCTTTCTCCCCAGAAATCAGTATTACTTTGAAATTCTGAGTAATTGATTTGCTCTGTTAGAGACTTTGTATGCATAATTCTTGTTTGTTTCCTTGTTTAAGACCTTACTTATTCATCCCTGCCTTATTTAATTGCCTGTATATTTGTGGATTCTTACTGATTCCCTTACATGATCCTTTCTTTAATTAGACCCCTGATTATTCTGAACTCCCTTATTTGGTTTGATTGGGATTCTTTCCTTAATTGAATCCCTGCTATTACGCTTGATCAATTGCCCTTAATTAAAGGAGTCTATTCTAACTCCCTCATTTGGTTTGATTTGAACTCCTTGCCTTAATTGAATCCCTGCTATTATACTTGATCAACTGCCCTTAATTAAAGGAGTCTATTCTAACTCCCTCATTTGGTTTGATTTGAACTCCTTGCCTTAATTGAATCCCTGCTATTATACTTGATCAACTGCCCTTAATTAAAGGAGTCTATTCTAACTCCCTCATTTGGTTTGATTTGAACTCCTTGCCTTAATTGAATCCCTGCTATTATACTTGATCAATTGCCCTTAATTAAAGGAGTCTATTCCGAACTCCTTATGTGATTGAATTCTGTGATTTCCTTAATTGGTGGCTTCTGATTTCTTTTTACCTTGTTTGTCCTACTCTTAAACTACTATATAAACTCCCCTGTTTCACCTGTCAACACGAACATTAGTTCACACACAGACTCACACTCAAACTCTCTTTTCTTTCTCTGCTACTTGTGTTAACTCTTGGTCTAGCCGGCTGAAAGCCAAAGCTAGACATTGGAAATACACCTGCTTTATATTCTGCACTCTTTTCTTCAACTGGTATGTCTCTAGTTAAATTTTGAAAACCAAACTCTATGTGTTTCATTCCTGCACTATTCTGTTGACCATGAATCCAATATGTTTTCCTGTTTACTTCCTTGCTTAGCATGTTTAAAGCCTTGTCATGTTCAATGTATAACTAGCATGTTCAAACCCCGTTTGTTCAATATGTAGTTAGCATGTGTAAATATAGTTATCTACTTGATTGTTTTTCCAACATGTCTACTTACCCCTGCCTATTCTTCTTCACTGAAGAGATCATATTAAGTCACCTAGTTTCTTAGGGTTCTAAATTGATTATAGTTGTGTGCTTGATCCTGTCCAGTGTTCATGTGTTTTCAATATGGTTTTACTGTGATCCCTTCTCTATGTCTCAGCTACCTACTTTATAACTAACCTATGAATTCTGTAAAAACCCTTGAGAATTCTGTGCATCTTGTTGTTTATGTGCTCCACTATACACTGATGTGTATTCTATGTGTCCCCAACCCCTCTATCCCTATTTGGAATTTTTCTGTTAAGTATTCCTGAATCTGTTTGTTCTAAGGACAATTGACTTGTGTTCTGATTTCAAAAGTGCTTCAATGCTTTTCTCAAACTGTTTTACTACTGAACTAGTTCCTATTTCTCAGAACAATCTTTTCACTCCTAGAGTTATCTCTACACTATTTTCTCATTAAAAATCTTTTAAAACTTTGTCAAGAACTCTCACTTCAATCTTAAGGTTCTGCCCCTCCAGTGTGTGTACTGCCTTGGATCCTTGATATTCCTCTGAACTCTGGCACACTGGGGATGGCTACTCTACACTTTACTTACCCAATCCCTGTTATGAAAGTCTAGGTGTGAGAAATGCCCGGGATCCTTGAGGTCGTTAGGGAACCCTAACACACCTGGACATGGAATTGGTTATGAAATATTTGGCATTTGAGACTGCTGAAGGCCTGGTATCTTCAGGTCGTATTTGGGCCTGCTTCAGGCTCCTTATAGTTTAACTTCTTATCTTTTATTTATTTATGTAATTCATTCATACATTGGTCTATAATAATTATTTGTAAACAAATATCGGGATGACTAGTGAAAAGGGAGGGTAGTGTATGGTACTATGGGTAAAAACTGGGTAGAAACCATGTTCCTAGGCTCTATATTCTGTGAATCTGCACTAGAAGACATTTCTTAGTACCAATGTGTTCATTTTCATCCAAATCATCCTAAACATGCATTAGATATCATGTTCTTAGGGCTTCACGTTTGTTGCTTCAGCATATCACTAATCCATGCTTCAATAGATGTTTTTTACTTAGAAATCCTGCTGACAAGTTAACAATCTTGTTCTAATAAACTGGCATTCCAGTATGCATTTACATACCATGTTCTAGGAACCCTGCTTGCATTTGTATGAACACGCCTAGTTCCATTAAATAAGTCACTGATCGGAAAAGGTATAGAAAAATCGTCTCTCATATAATTGTCATACTTCTAAATAAAAACTGGTACAAATTCCCCTTTTTAAGTCCGTGTCACTTAGAACAATATGTTTGTAGGTTAAACAATTTCAAAATTGTTAGACATCTCCTGTAATTGTGATCGCATGCAGTCTCACGCCTAGGCAAGCCTTAGGTAATTAATCTCTATAAACTGGAAATTGTGTGTTGATTATGTTTACTGCTTAAAGTCCTACATGTCTTAAAATCAGTAGGCAAACTGATTAGGACCCTGCCATTACATAATGACACAGTGTTTCATGTTCTGCATATTAATATTCACTTAGATATCCTGTCTTAGGATCCTTTCTTCTAATAAAACTGCCTTTTTCTGTGTTTTGAGACGTGCTGTTTACTTGCATTATGTGTGGAGGTGAATCTGATCCTCTTAACTGTTGTTGTCACTTATGTGCTAGTCCTACTTGTTCTTTCTTGTCTCCTAGTTTTCCCTTTTTCAAAATCCATAGGCATTTGTCTAGAACTGCCAGTATATTAGAGGTCCTAAACTCCTCCGGGACCACGAAGAAGTGACGGGTAACCGCACGCTTAGACCTCGTTAAACAAAACTCGCTTAATAATCGCTAAGGGATGGGACAATGGGTAGATAAGGATATGATGACCTGTATGCTAATGCAACGTGTAGCCCCTCATTGAGGAGTGATTACCGGGCATTGTACATATGTGATCCTATAGGATAAACACTTAGGACCTCCCTTATCCTTTACATATGTGTGCTTGGACTGCTAATCTATTAAAACCTTTATTTGCTTACATATGTGTTCTTAGACTGTTTACTTGCTACTTGAATGAATTCACAATGTTGTTTTGCCGGGACCCACAGTTGTGGACTTTGAGGGGTGCCTAACACCTTCCCCTTGAAGTAATTTCAAGCCCTTACCCAATCTTTGGTTATGGATTTATTGTTATGAATTAACCTTAATAGTTTCCCTAACACACCTTAATTCTTTAGGTGGCGACTCTTCGAGCTCGTTATACCCCTTTCCCAAAAGGAAACGAGTTGTCCCAATAATGTCGAAAACCCTTTTCGAAAGGAGATGGAAAAAGGGGGCCGCGATAGAGATTGGACAAGTTCACCAAGCTCTTTCCAGTTCATTTCAATGGTGCTACCTCAGAGGATCCCCAGGAGTATCCTGACAACTTTCATGAGGTTCTTCGGAACATGGGTATAGTGGAGACCAATGGGGTCAATGTTGCTGCATTTTAGATGACTGGTTCCTCCAAGAAATGGTGGGGAGATTATTTATTGACCAATGCAGCGTGGTCGCCTGCTATTACTTGAGACCAGTTCTCTCATCTCTTTCTAGATAAGTTTCTCCCTATCACATTGAAAGAGGAGCATCACCATCAGTTCGAGTGTCTTCAGCAGGGCAGTATGACTGTTTCTCATATTGAGACCCGTTTTTTAGATTTTGCCCGTCATGATATTCTTTTACTTCCTACCGAGAGAGAGAGAGAGAGAGAGGGTAAGGAGGTTTATTGAGGGAGTTATTTAGCCTGTCAAGTTGCAGATGGCTAAGGAGACTGGGATTGAGATTTCTTTTCAGGAGGCTGCCTGATAAGAGACCTCGTCATTCCGGTAGATTCAACGGTACCTCATCTGGAGCAGGGGTACTTTTGGTAGAGTCCATCCTCCCAGGCCATTTCATTAAGCACTTTAGGCATCCCACGGTGCTCCAGGTGTTCGTGGCCCTCATATGCCTTATTCTGACCAGCTAGCCTACAATGCACCACCAGCTCCTATCAGTGCACCTCCACTATAGAGTTTTCAAGGTGGTTACTCAGGTCGACATGGTTAGTTTCACAGCCAGCAGTAACAGCAGGCGAGGTCTTGTTATAATTGTGGTGACCTGAGGCACATTTCTAGATTTTGCCCTCGTGCATCGAGAAGTTCACAAAATCAGAGTTCTCGTGCCATGGTCCCAGCACCGGGTGCTGCACCACCTGCCCAGCCAGCTAGAGGTAGGGGTCAGGTAGCCAGAGGTAGGGGTCCGACCATTAGAGGTGGAGGTCAGGCAGCTAGAGGTGGAGGCCAGCCAGCCAATGGCCGTCCTAGAGATGTAGTTCAGAGTGGTGGGGCCCAGCCTCGATGCTATGCATTTCCAGCCAGGCCTAAGGCTGGGTCATCTGACGCTGTTATCGTAGGTACTATTTCAGTTTTGAGTAAAGATGCTTCAGTTCTATTTAATCTGGGGTCTACTTACTCCTATATGTCATCTTATTTTGCTTCATATTTGGTTGTGCCCCATGATTCTTTGAGTGCCCTTGTATATGTGTCCACACCTGTGGGGAATGCTATTATTGTAGATCGTGTTTGTCGTTCGTGTGTGGTCACTATTGGGAGTCTTGAGACTAGTGTAGATCTTATACTCCTCGATATGGTTGATTTTGATGTTATATTGAGTATGGATTGGTTGTCACATTATCACGTTATATTGGACTGTCACGCCAAGATGGTGACCTTAGCCTTGCCGGGATTGCCTCGATTAGAGTGGAGAAGTACCCTTGGCTATTCTACCAGCATGGTTATCTCTTATATGAAGGCTTGGCATATGGTCGAGAATGGGTGTTTAGCCTATTTGGCTTATGTCCATGATTCTAGTGCAAAGGTTCCTTCTATGGATTCTGTGCCAATTGTTCGTGAGTTTTCAAAGGTATTTCCTGCAGACCTGCCGGGGATGCCACCCGACAGGAATATTGATTTTTATATTGATTTGTCTCCGGGCACTCATCACATTTCCATTCTGCCATACCGTATGGCCCCGCCATAGTTGAAGGAATTGAAGGAACAGTTGTAGGATTTACTTGATAAGGGCTTCATTAGACCTAGCGTCTCGTCCTGTGGTGCACTAGTGTTGTTTGTGAAGAAGAAGGGTGGATCGATGAGGATATGCATAGATTACCGGCAGTTGAACAAAGTCACCATCAAGAACAAGTACCCATTGCCAAGGATTGATGACTTATTTGATCAGCTTCAGGGTGCCCAGCTATTTTCGAAGAGTGATTTGAGATATGGATACCATCAGTTGAGGATTAGGGCATCCGATGTCCCTAAGACAACTTTTCGAACTCGATACGGGCATTATGAATTTCTGGTGATGTCTTTTGGGTTGACAAATGCCCCAGCAACGTTCATGGGTATGATGAACCGAGTGTTCAAGTCTTATTTGGACTCTTTTGTGATTCTGTTTATTGACGATATCTAGATTTACTCCCACAGTCGAGAGGAGAACGAGCAACATCTTAGGATTGTGCTTCAGACTCTGAGAGATAACCAATTGTATGCTAAATTTTCAAAGTGCGAGTTTTTGTTTGATTCAGTCAATTTATTGGGCCACATTGTACCACCATAGGGCATTCAGGTAGATCCTAAGAAGATTGAGGCAGTTCAGAACTGGCCTAGACCCACTTCAGCTACAGAGATAAGGAGTTTCTTGGGTTTGGCAGGCTGTTACAGTCGAATTGTGGAGGGGTTTTCAT
Organism: Nicotiana knightiana; assembly: GCA_005239525.1. Taxonomy (NCBI): domain Eukaryota; kingdom Viridiplantae; phylum Streptophyta; class Magnoliopsida; order Solanales; family Solanaceae; genus Nicotiana; species Nicotiana knightiana. The sequence continues at coordinate 56,242 of ML429907.1, forward strand.
CTATAGCAGCCCCATTGACCAGGTTAACCCAGAAGGGTACCCCATCCAGATGGTCAGACGAGTGTGAGTCGGGCTTTCAGAAGCTCAAGACAACTTTGACTACAACGTCGGTGTTGGTGTTGCCCACAGGTTCAAGGTCTTATACGATCTATTGTGATTCATCCCGTGTTAGGCTCGGTGCAGTATTGATGCAGGATGGAAGGGTGATTGCATATGCATCAAATTAGTTGAAGGTTCATGAGAAGAATTACCATGTCCATGACTTAGAGTTGGCAACCATTGTTCATGCGCTGAATATTTGGAGGCACTATCTTTATGACGTGTCGTGTGAGGTTTTCACTAATCATCGGAGCCTTCAGTATTTTTTCAAGCAAAAGGATCTCAATTTGAGGTAGAGGAGGTGGTTGTAGATATGGAAATACTATGATATCACCATCTTGTATCATCCCGCGAAGGCCAATATAGTGGCCGACGCATTGAGTAGGAAGTTAGTGAGTATGGGCAACCTTGTGTTCATTCCAGTCGATGAGAGGCCGCTAGCATCAGATGTTTAGACTTTGGCCAACCGGTTTGTGAGGTTGGATATTTCAGAGCCCGCCATGTTCTAGCTTACACAATCGCTCGGTCTTCCTTGTTTGAGCGCATCAGATATCAGCAGTATGACGACCCTCATTTGTTGGTCCTTAGGGACACAGTGCGGCACGATGGTGACAAGCAGGTTACTGTTGGAGATGACGGAGTCTTGAGGATGCATGGTCGTGTTTGTGTGCCTAATGTTAATGAACTTCGTGAGTTGATTCTTGAGAAGGCCCATAGTTCCTGGTATTCTATTCATCTTGGCGCCGCAAAGATGTATCAAACTTGCGACAACATTATTGGTGGATGAGGATGAAGAAGGATATAGTTTACTATGTAGCTCGGTGTCTAAATTGTCAACAGGTCAAGTATGAGCATCAGAGACCTGGTGGTTTGCTTTATAAAATAGAGATTCCTGAGTGGAAGTGAGAGTGTATCACTATGGACTTTGGTGTTGAACTTAGAGGAAGTTTGATGTAGTTTGGGTCATTGTGGACAGGATGACGAAGTCAGCGCATTTCATTCCTGTGGTAGTTACTATTCTTCGGAGCGGTTGGCAGAGATTTAAATCCGCGAGATCGTCCATCTTCACGGCGTGCCCTTGTCTATCATATCTGATCGAGGTAGGCACTTCACCTCGCCCTTCTGGAGGGCAGTACAACATGATTTGGGTACGCGGATTGAGTTGAGCATAACATTTCATCGTTTGTTCGAGTGCAATATTCAGATTTTAGAGGATATGCTTCATGCATGTGTTATAGACTTCGGAGGATCGTGGGATCAGTTCTTTCCCCTTGCAGAGTTCGCTAAAACAACAGCTACTAGTCGAGCATTTCAATGGCTCCCTATGAGGCATTATACGTTAGGCAGTGTCAGTCGCTATTTGGGTGGTTTGAGCCGAGAGAGGCTCTGTTGTTAGGTACATATCTAGTACAGGATGCCTTGGATAAGGTCAAGATTATTCAAAATTGACTTCGCACAGCTCAATCCAGGCAAAAGAGTTATGCCGAATGTAAAGTTTGTGATGTTGCATTCATGGTCAGTGAGAGAGTGTTGCACCGGAAATCACCAATGAAAAGTGTCATGAGGTTCAGAAAGAAGGGCAAGTTGAGCCCTAGGTATATCAGACCTTTTAAGATTCTCGAGAGAGTGGTAGAGTTGTCTTATAAGCTTGCATTGCCTCCGGGGTTATCATCAGTTCATCCGGTATTCCATGTGTCCATGCTCCAAAATTATCACGGCGATCCGTCCCACATGTTAGATTTCAGCTCTGTCCAGTTGGACAAGGATTTGACTTATGAGGAGGAGCTGGTGGCCATTCTAGCCCGGTAAGTTTGTTAGTTGAGGTCGAATAATTATCCTTTAGTCCGAGTACAGTGGAGAGGTCAACCTGTCGAGGCAGCTACTTGGGAGTCCGAGTCAGACATGGGAGTAGATATCCCCACCTATTCACTAGTTTAGGTACTTTTCTATGTCCGTTCGAGGACGAACATTTGTTTTAGAGGTGGAGAATGTGATGACTCGATAGGTCATATCATGTTTTGAAACATAATTCTATGATCCGAAACCTTTAAAATCATGTTTTAGCCTTTTTCAATTTGTATGCGCAGTCCAGGCATTTTTCCAGAAAGCTTTTATGTTAAAAACTGACAAAAATAAGAAATTCTGCCTAAAAACTTCATTTGAGTTGACTTCAATCAATTTTTTTAGTAAGCGGACCCGAATTCATATTTTTACGGTCTCGGTGGGTTCGTATCGTGAGGGTGTGTGCCCAAAATTGAAATCGGAAGTCCCTAGCTCGAGATATCAAACTTTGTCGAAATTTGATAAATAAAGGCTAAATGAATTGGAAATGTTTGACCAAAGTTTGACTTTTTGGATAAAGGGTCTATATTTTGTTCGAGAACCCGACATAGGTCCAATACCACATTTATGACTTATCTATGAAATTTGGTGATTAACAGTGTTGGTTTGACGCGATTCAGACGTCCGGTTATGAAAAGAAATTTGAAAGCTTTCTTAAAAATCTAATTTGATTTGGTGTTGAATTCGTAGTTTTAGGTGTTATTTTGGTGTTTTGATCGCACGAGCAAGTTCATATGATATTTTTAGACTAGTGTGCACTTTTGGTTTAGAGCCTCGAGGGCTCGAGTGAGCTTCGGACAGGCTACGGTGTGATTTGAACTTAAAACTTTTGCTGGTATGCTTCAGTTCTTGTTGCATGCCTCTGATCTTGCAATTGCAAGATCCGGCTTCGCATTTGCGACCACTGTTGGGTTCACATTTGCGACCTACTCATCGCATTTGTGAAGAGTAGTTGTGGAGGCCAATGTTCGCATTTGCGAACAATTTCTCGCAATTGCGATGAGAGCTGGGGAGGGGCACTCTTCGCATTTGCAATCACCTGGTCGCATTTGTGATCTTGCCTATGTTCGCTTTTGCGAACTATACTTCGCATTTGGGAAAAGTGCAGAAGTGTGAAGGGGTTCGCATTTGGGATTCTTCCTTCACATTTGCGTGCGAAGCCCAGGTCACATTTGCGACATCTGTAGCTGGGTAAATAAGACTTAGACGAGAGTTTTCTCCTATTCTTCAAATTTTCAAAACCTAAAACAGAAGAGGCGATTTTCCAAAGAACTTTTCTTCCCCAAATCATTGGTAAGTGATCTTAAACTAATTTCTTCCATTCTTTCACTACTTTTCTTAAGATTTTAACCTAAAATATAAGGTTTTTCATGGTGGAATTGAGGGTTTTTGGGTAGAAGCTAAGGATTTGGTAAATTGGGGATTCAAACCACAAATTGAGGTCATATTCCAAAACAAATTACATAACCGGGATCGGGAGTTAATGGGTAATCAGATTTTGGTCCGAATTTTGGGTTTGGACCAAGCAGACCAGGGTGTTGACTTTTTTTGACTTTCTCAAAAATGACCTAAATTGAATTCTTTACAATCGTGGGTAGTTCATAAGGCTTTATTTAAATTTTTTTGTTGGTAATTTGCTAGATTCTACTGGTTTGGAGGCTTGTTTGAAAGGAAAAGTCGTGGTTGAGCTTTGAGTTTGGTTGTTGGAGAGGGGTAAGTGTCGTGGTTAACCTTGACTTGAGGGATTATGACTTGTTTGTCTATTTTCTACATGTTTTGTCATGGGCGGCTTTCCAGCCATGCCCCATGACCCCTTGGACGCGCCCCGTGGCATCCTAGCAAGCCTCCCAACGCCTAGCACCACGGACGGCATCATGGTCTTGTCCGCGCCAAGTGACAAGCGTGCATGTGCCTATGTCGCCCCACCGATTTCCCTCGCTAGCACCCAGCCACAAGCAGCTGCCAATAGACAATGCCGCACGCGCAGATCGTGAAGCCTGAGACAAAGTTGCTGACAACGAACCTTTTTTTACCTCTGTAGAAAACTAAGTCCTTTTTCCTTGTATTACTAGAGTAGTTTTATTCCATGTACTTTTATTATGTTTCTCTAGGGTAGTTTTGTCTATTCCTGTAACGTTGGTTTATTTTTTTTAAGCATTATTAGGGGGATCAAGCAATCAAAAACTTTCTCGCAAGCAATTCTCTGTATTGGTGTCTCTCTCCCTAGACACCGCCGTTTCCTTCTTTTGTAATAGCTTTCATTAATGCAATCAAGCTTTTATTCAATTCTCATTACTGTTCTCTCAATTGTGTGCATTGGTTTTCCCGCACGGCACTGACAATATCGTCTAGTGTGCGGAGAGGACCTCACTCGGCAAACAACAACCACCCTGACATCGGTTTCTTAGCCTTACGTCGCCCTTCCAAAGAATCTCAGGAAGGCACCGCGTAAGCTCGACATCGAACGAGGGAACACATTGCCATTACCACCATTTATGATCATGGTGAATCATGGGGACCGCATTGCGGCCCTTCAAGAAATGGTTGACGTATTACGACCCATTGTAAATATGGTGCATGAGCTACAAACCAGCCTAGTGCAAAGGTTGGATGACCTGGACCACAGAATGATCCAGGCCGAAGTTGACATAGAAAACATCAGTCGCGACTCTGAAGGAGACCGGCAAATGGCAGCTACTGAGGCAGCAAAAATTTTTGGTAAATTCGAGGACCTCCGACAGGAGCGTACCGAGGATTTAGCCTACAGGGCACAAGAGGCAGACAGGGTACTGCCATGCAGCAAACTATAGACAACTTGACAGGCCAGCTCAATGTTGTCAATGCTGCTTCGAGGAGGTGGAAATCAAATCGAGGGTGATGTGAACCTCGCCACCATGGCACAAAAACTGAAAATTCCTAAGCCAAAGCCATACAGTGGAGCTCGGAATGCTAAATAAGTGGAGAATTTCATCTTCGACATCGAGCAATACTTCGATGCCGTGAGAGGCTTAGAAGAAACGAAGAAGGTAGCAACTGCTGCCATGTATCTTCAGGGTGATGCTAAGCTCTGGTGGCGAGTGAAGTACGAAGCCATCAGGGCCGGTGAAGATGCTTTGGATACATGGGAAGAACTGAAGGCATCCATACACCTACAGTTCTTTCCCGAGAATGTTGAGTATAATGCAAGGAGGAAACTACGGGAGCTTAGACAGACCAGATCAGTGCGGGACTACGTGCGAGAATTCTCCACGCTCATCCTGAACATCCATGACATGGGGGACAAAGACAAACTCTTCACATTCCTGGAAGGGTTGAAACCTTATGCCCGCATGGAGCTGCAAAGACAACGGGTAGATACCTTACCCAAGGCGATCCAAGCAGCGGAATGCCTTGGGGACTACCAAGTGGAAACTCGGAAAGATAGGCCTCCACCACCTGTCTGAGCGGGATACAAAGGAGGCCAGCCTTACAATGGTGGCCCTAGCAGAAGTGGGGGAGATCGGAGTGCACCCAAAGCTAAGGCTCCTTCCGCAGGCAGCAACAGTGTTGTATCAAACAACAATGACCAGGGGAGAAATCCCACCTCAGGATGACGTCATTGCGGAAGACCGCATTGGAATAATGAATGTACACATCCACAGATGAATTCCCATCAAGCTTATGATGAGGAGACAGATGATGAAGCAGATGATGATGAACAGACCGAAGCAGTCGGTGCCTTCAATGCAATTGTTGGTTCTGTTTCGGAGGCATTAGCGGGAACCAGTGCTGGTATCCGCAAGAAGAAGGACCCCCCACCCAATTTCCAAGAAGGGGAAAAAGATGACGAATAAAGGGACTCCTCCTAATCAAGAGAGGACCTTGATGTTCGTTGAACTGAGGGTAAACGGCAAACCCATTCGAGCGATGATAGATACAGATGCTATTCATAACTACTTTGCCCCAACTCAAGTGGAGCGTCTTGGGATAATTGTGGGAAAGGGCCGGGTCATGTCAAGGCTATCAACTCACCTCCTCAGCCAGTGGGTGGAATAGAAAAAGAAGTACTGGTGAAGATTGTGCCTTATGAAGGAAGTTCACCTTGCGCGTGGTGATCATATATGACTTTGAGGTGATAGTGGGACTGGAATTCTTGAGGCAGACCAATACCATGCCCATACCATATGCGGACATGCTTCTGATGATGGGAGTAAACCGGGCCACACCCTGTATTATTCCATGCATATCCATGAAGATGTTCTCAGCGGCCTACATTTCCGGCTACCCTATGTATTGAAGAGTTAGAATGCTCATCGGGACCACTTCCTACACCCGTAAAGGAGCTACTACTGGAAGTCGAAGATGTCATGCCACGGGATATGCCGAAGCGATTTCCGCCTAGGCGCACTGTGGACCATGAGATTGAGTTGGTGCCGGGTGTGAAGGCACCTGCCCGGGCGCCTTGGAGAATATCACAACCCAAACTTACCGAGCTCCGGAGACAATTGACGGAAATGCTAGACACAGGGATCATTGTACCCTCTAAGTCCTCATATGGGTCCCCTGTGCTTTTCCAGAAGAAACATGATGGTAGTCTACGCCTCTACGTGGATTATCGGGCGCTAAACAAAATTACTGTGATAACAAGTATCCTATTCCGCTCATGGAAGACTTGTTCGACAGATTAGGGAGTGATACGATGTTCACAAAAATTGACCTGAAGATAGGGTATTGGCAGGTCCGGATTGTTGAGGGTGATGAACACAAGATGACCTGTATGACAAGATATGGGTCGTTCGACTTCCTAGTTATGTCGTTTGGCTTGACTAATGCCCCAACCACATTTTTCACCCTGATGAACCAGGTCTTCCGAGAGTACATTGATGAATTCGTGGTGGTCTATTTGGATGATATTGTGGTTTATATCCAGACACTGGAAGAACACCTAGAGAACTTGCGGAAGGTCTTAGCCCTGTTACGGGAGCATGAGTTGTACGCAAAGCTATCCAAGTGCTCTTTTGCTAAAAAATAGATCGACTTCCTCGAGCATGTCATTGAGGAAGGGCGGATCAAGATGGACCAGCAAAAGATCCAAGCTATCACAGATTGGCCGCCACCAAAGGATATCCATGCCTTGAGGGCATTCATTGGCCTATGCAATTTCTATCGGCAATTTGTGAAGAACTAATCCCTCATCGCAGTACCATTAACTGAACTCCTCAAGAAGGTCACGCCTTGGGATTGGGGTCCTAGGCGAGCGGAGGCCTTCAATTCATTCAAAGCGCCTATGTCTAGTAGCCCTGTCTTGGCCCTTCCTAACTTGGCCAAGCCCTTCAAGTTACAAACAGATGCTTTCAGCTATGCTCTTGCGGGGTCTTACTACAAGTCGAGCATCCCGTAGCATACGAGAGCCGGAAGCTTAAGGATGCAGAGCGGCGCTATGCTGCCCACGAGAAAGAATTATTGGCTGTCGTTCATTGCTTACGCCTTTGGAGGCATTATCTTCTTGTATCACTTTTCGTGGTCAAGACAGACAACATAATTGTTAGTCATTTCATGACCCAGCCGAAGCTGAATGGCCGACAGGCCCAATGACAAGAACTCCTAGCAGAATTTAACTTCAACCTGGAGTACCAAAGTGGGAAGTCTAATCAGCACTCAGTCGCAGAGCGGACCTAGCATCGGTGTGCCTACTCGCCACCCTAAGGGGGAGCGAAATAGCCACCACTATTAAAGACCAGATACAAGATCTACTCATCAAGGATCCCACTGCACAGTATTTGGTTGATCTAGTAGGACAGGGCAAGAATCGTCAGTTCTATATGGAGGATGGTTTCCTGAAGGTAAAAAGAAGCCACCTTTATGTTCCAAAAGGAGGGTATTTGAGAAGAACTATCTTAGCAGAATGTCATGAAACTCTGTGGGCCGGCCATCCCGACGAAGAATGCACCATGGAATTGCTTCGCCGTGCATATTCATGGCCCAAAATGGCCGACGATGTCGCGTAGTGTGTGAGGACTTGTCTATTATGCCAGAAGGACAAGTCCGGCTGCTTGACACAAGCGGGACTCTTGGAACCTCTAGCTGTTCCAAAGAGACTTTGGGTGGTCACGCTCAACTATGTCTTGTAGAAGACTAAGCGGGCGTTGCAAATATAATCCTGGGGTATTATGCCCAGAGTCGATCCC
>ML429911.1:0-25072 GCA_005239525.1 Nicotiana knightiana
TAATGCTCATAAAATGTAAGGTATATCACATGCTAAACCATGCAATTTAGTCTCGCATCAATAGCCCCTACCAAAGGAAACCCTGCCTCTTGATGAGACACCATTGAACCGGCCAAAATGACGAGGCCTCTTGTCAGACCCCTGACCACTCCCCTGTGATAGAACCATCTCGACTCGTCTAGCCACATTGGCTGCATCCTGAAAGGAAATATCACTCCCTACCTCTCTAGCCATCTGTAATCTAATCGGCTGAGCTAGTCCCTTAATAAACCTCCTCACCCTCTCTCGGTCGGGGGGAAGTATCATAATAGCATGACGGGCCAAGGTAATGAAACTGGTCTCATACTGAATGACGGTCATAGAACCCTACTGGAGACGCTCAAACTGCCTCCGATAATCCTCTCTCTGAGTGATAGGGAGAAACTTATCCAGAAATAAATCGGAGAACTGGGCCCAAGTCAAAGGCGGTGATCCAGCTGGTCTGGCCAAACAATAATCTCTCCACCAGGTCTTGGCGGGACCTGATAGACGAAAAGTAGCAAAGTCGACCCCATTAGTCTCCATTGTCCCCATGTTCCATAGGACCTCGTGACAGCTATCCAAATAGTCTTGGGGGTCGTCTGAAGATGCACCACTATAAGTAGTGGTAAACCACTTGGTGAACCGGTCCAACCTCCACAAATCATCAGCAGACATAGCTGCTCCATCACCGATCTGAACCATAATACCCGGCTGAACTACCCCAACTGTCTGAGGTGCTGGAGTCTGGAATTGAGAAGCTAACGACTCTGGAGTGCGAGTAACGGGATTCTAGGCTCCTCCCCAGCCTGAGAGGATCCTGGAGTACCGAGGTGGCAATGAACCCCTCGGGAACCTGAGCTTGTCTAACCGGTACTGTGTGGGTAGGAACCTCATCAGCAAACTCTACCTGAGGCTCCGCCATTGGGGTTGCTGCTCTGGCTGAGCTATGCCTCTACCTCGGCCTCTATCACGGCCTCAGTCTCGGCCTCGTCCTCAGCCACTCGTAGGAGCTACAACTGGAGACTCGGGCTACTGATCAGTGGATGAAGAAGCACGTGTTCTCTCCATCTGCGAGAGAAGAGTATAGAAATTCAATTAATTTTGAGAAATCAAATCGCACGACAGAGAAGAATAGATGTGAAGTCATTCCTAAACTATGTAGCCTCTGCGGGATAAGCACAGACGTCTCCGTACCGATCCCTCAGACTCTACTAAGCTTGCCCGTGAATTGTGAGACCTAAGCAACCTAGTGCTCTGATACCAACTTGTCACGACCCGAATTTCCCACCGCTGGGATCGTGATGGCGCCTAACATAGAACCCGCTAGGTAAGCTAACGTTAATTTTTATTTAACTTATTCACTTATTTTTAACAAATAACATGTGATGTACAAATCAGCGGAAACAAAGTAGGAGGGGACGCCAAGTCCTGCAGACGCCTGCAGGACTACCTCGGAATCTCTAAAAGGGCTGAAGGCAGCCTCCTCACTCTAAGGTTCGTAGAATCCAGTACCGGGATCTGCCCAAAAGTGCAGAGTGTAGCAGCAGTACAACCGATCCCCTATACTGAGTAAGTGGCGAGCCTAACTTCGGTGAAGTAGTGACGAGGCTGGGACACAACAGCCAACTAAACCTGAGTAGTTTAATCATATACAGAGAAAATAATAACAACAAGAAATAAGCAGCTAAATACAAAGAAAGGGGAACATGCTGAGGGGAGGAAATATGAAATAATGGAAATAACAAATTAGAGCAACCAAGTTGATATCAATTTAAACAACAAAAGTAACAACAAAAAACAAGTGCACGGCATCACCCTTCGTGCTTTTACTCTCGTCCTCACAATAAATCTATAGAAACGGCACGACATCACCCTTCGTGCTTTACACTCTTCCTCACCCAAACAAATCAATAACAACAATGCGGCAAGGAAATCAACACTACAAACAACAATAATAAATTCATAACGTCCCGGCAAGGGAGTCAACAGTAGAATCAATATCATCCCGACAAGGGAAAACAGCTATAAATAATCTCACCTAGTTACTCAATTTCGTATAGTAATTCTCAACTCGAACCAATGCTCAAAAATGATCAATACGAAAGAAACACCACCAACATAGATAATTGTCAAATTAAACTCAAGTACTGCTTAATGAAAAATCACATAAATCATAATATTTGACTCACGGCATGCTTGACACCAACGTATAGATACTCGTCACCACACCTATACGTTTCACATTATACTAACACGTAGCAAATAAGACATAATACCTATTCTGTCAAGTTAGGGTTATGTCAAACACTTACCTCGAATTCCACGACCAAACTCAAGCCTCAATTACCGCTTTCCCTTTAGAATTCGCCTCCAATTTGATTGTATCTAGACATAATTAGCTTAACAATATCAATAAATGCTAAATAATTCAACCCCGATGCTTAATTATGAGTTTTCTATCATTCTTCCCAAAAGGTCAAAAATCGACCCCGGGTTCGCTTGGTCAAAACACGAGGTTCGGACCAAAACCCGATCACCCATACACCCACGAGCCTGAATATATAATTAGTTTCAAAATCTGACCCCAAATCGAGGTCTAAATTCCCAAAATTGTAAAATCACTAATTCTCCTAAAATCCCTAATTTTCTACCGTTCAAGAACAAGATTTAGGCCTAGAAATCTAATGGGTGTTAATAGAAATGAAGAAAACGAGTTTAAGAAAACAAACCTAAAACTTGGTGGTGAAATCCCCCTTCAAAAATCACCCCTAAGCTTCCTTGGCTTTTAAAATATGAAGTTATCGCTAAAATCCCATTTTTCTACTGTTTTAAGCGTTGGGCGACAGTACTCAGTGCGTTCGCGTGAGCACTGGCACGTTCGTGAAGGGCAACCTATAAGAGGACTTATGCATTCACAGGACGAGCTGTGCATTCGCGAAGTCGTAGCCCTGGCCCGCCTTCGTGTTCGCGTACAAGGGGTCGCGTTCGGATAGCTCTCCTAGGTTCCTGGTCAGCCCCCTCCTATAACTGTGCGTTCACGTTTGACCTGGTGCGTTTGTGTAGAGTAATTTCTCCAATGCTTCGCGTTTGCACCCAGGTCTATGCGTTCGCATAGAGAAAATCCCAGCCCCATCCCCAGCCCCACTTACCCTTCGCGTTCGTGTGAGTTACCACGCGTTCACATAGAACAAAATACCAGACACCAGCAAACAGCATTCTCACTAGATTTTTCTAAGTCCAAACCAATCTGAAGCACAGACACATAAAACACTGGATGCACAACTGATAAATTCGGTGGCAATGCAAGTCTGTAAGCCACCTCTCCCACTCTATCAAGGATCTCAAAAGGACCGATGTACCTAGGGCTTTGCTTTCCCTTATTCCCAAATCTCATCACGCCCTTCATGGGCGACACCCGAAGCATCACCCGCTCTTCGACCAAGAATGCCACATTACGAACTCTACGGTCGGCATAACTTTTTAACCAAAGAATTAGACCCTTTGACTAAAGCTATTTTTAGGATGAACTCGGGTTACTGATAGTCAAGGAAATAGAGAAAAATGAATAATAGACAATATTGCAGANTGTATCTTTTTCTAGATTCATTCTGACCGTGCCTCTCCCACGTTTTGACCAGGTTGAGTTTCCCGTGGGTGATAAGCTCGAGGGTTTACTGAACCGTACCTCTTTGTTCCGTACCTCTTCAAAGAATCACATCTAGCTATCGCGGTTTCCTGTGTCCACATGACTGGCTGAGTTGTCAAAAGCTGGCTTACGTGTGAAACTCTTTTTTACCAATACAGATAGTCCCCCCACTTACCATATATTTAACGATTAATATTTGGTAAGTGGATATTCATTTATGGCGGGAATATTTTGCCGCCGCTTTTCCTCGAATCATTGTATCCTTGTCTGCACCATAGGCGTCATTTGTCACTTTCATTTAATGCTCATACCACATCTCCTTTTCGGATTGGTTCTGCATTTACTTGGCACCTTTTAGGGCTTTTTGCGGCTGTGCCATTCCCGAAGTGATATCTTCAATTACGACTTTTCATCATTATTTTTTCTTTTTTTTCCATGTTTGACGGTTGTCCTCAAGTATAAATACCTTTCTTCTTTTCTTTGCTTCCACGAAACACTTTTCTAACTTTGTCTTTTGTAAAAAACTTTCTTCTTGCCTTTGTAAACATGTCTTCTTCAAACCAACCTCAGGGAGTAATAGATATTGAAAATTTAATGCCATCTTCTGCTCTGGCTAGGAGTTGGAGGGGTGGTAGACTTACAAGTCTAGGATCCACTCATTCAAGGGGCTCCTATTCTTCTTAGATTGTTCCTTCTCCTTCCACTAGATCTCTAGTTTCTCCGAGATTTAGGGTTTCTCGGTCTTTGTCTAGAGGTAGAGGTGAGCGCTGTCGTGAACCTGGAGTTGATGAAATTGTCCCTGTTGAGTTTCTTTTTCCTAGGGATATTCAAGTTCTTGTAGACCAATCTTCTTCCCTTGAAAGTGTGGAAAGGTATCCAACCCTTATAACTGAGGGTGAGATTTCCCTTGTTCGTAGGGAGTGCTTTTAGAGGCCTGATTTCCCTGTCTATATTCCGAATAGTAATAAGAGAATAAAGTCTTACAAGAAAGTATATTCTTTTGTTTAAACGTACCCTTTCACTCTAGGGTTTAGACACCCCATTGACCCAGTCATATTTGAATTCTGCCGTTTTTTCAATATCTGCTTAGGACAAGTTGGTCCACTTGTGTGGCGAGTTGTCGGATGTATTAGGAGTTTGGCTTATTTAGGCTCAGTTCTTTTTACTTTCAACCATCTTATTCATCTCTACTCTCCTACCTTATTTCGTGAAGGGGTTTTTACTCTGACTGCTAGAAGCAAAAAAGTGTTGGTAACCCCTGGAGATGATAAGGATAGGGGTTGGTAACTCCGATATGTTGTTGTACCCACTGTTGGTTTAGTGGGTGAAGAAAATCTTTCCTTCCCTGAGAAAGTGGAATCGGCACGTGAGTATGCTTAAGCTCACATTTATTTATTTTTCCTCGTTTTGACTTGATATGTTTTATTAACACCGTATCTGTTTCTTCTTCTCTCAACAATCATGGATACTGTTGAGAATGTCTCCGGTATCCGTGATTGGGTAGAAAAATTATTGTTAGTTGCTCCTTTAGAAGAGAGATCTTGGAAGTACCTCATTGGGAGGTATGGTTGGCATGTAACGACCTACGGTAAGTGAAGCTCTTGTACTTGTTTCTTTCCTTACTCGAGTCTCTTCTTTCTTTGTCGTTTAACTTTTTCCCTTTTAATAGGGTTCTCTGCTTGTGGGGTGTCTTCTTCATCTATCCCGAATATGTCTTTGGCTCAGGCCCAAGAAATTATTTTTAGTTCATCTTCCTCGAAGAAGAAGATCGGTGAGTCTCGTTCTGTAGAAGAAGAAGAAGAAGAAGAAGAAGAAGAAGAAGGTGCTTTAGTACACAGGCCACGGAGAAGGCGGGTGGTTTCAGATGATGAGCTTACGCCCTTGACCTTGCCTTCCGTATCTGTGGTTGAGCCCTCTGTCCTTGATGATGTTTCACATTCCCCTATTCATGAAGGTGTTGATCTTGCTCCTGAATATGTCCCTTTGGCTGCTGTCTTTCCTGCTTCTTTGAGAGAAGTTGTCTCATCTGTTCCTTTGGATATTTCGGCTTCTACTGTTTCTTTGCCCATAACTTCCTCGACTCTTCAACCCTCCATGCCTACTGCTTTTCCTGTGGCTTCTCCAGCTCCTCAACCCTCCGTGCCTGTTGCTGTTTCATCTCTGCCTGCTTCCATGCCTTCTGTTAGGGAAGTAGGGTCTTCCAGTAGAGAGATGNTTTTTCGTATATGAATTTTACCATATATGACTGGTTTATTTATTGTAGATTAACCGTATAGGCATGGAGCTTATAAAGAGCATTTCAAACATGGACCAAGAGACAAAAGAGTTGCAGGCCGATGCTGATAATTGGAAAGCATAGTATGATATTAGAAGAGGAAAGGAGTACCTTGAAGCGGCAGATGAGACTCATGGCAGTAGAACTGGCAGTAGAGAAGGCTTATTCAAGTCAGGCTGATAAAGACAAGAGTGTTCTGGAGTCTTCGTTTGCTGAGCAGCTGTCCCGTGCCTCAGAGGAGATTAGAGACTTGAAAAACTTGTTAGGGCAGAAGGAGGAATACTCAGGCGAGCTCGTGCAATCACTCACTCATACTCAAGAGGACCTTCGTAGGGCTTTAGACAAAGCTCAAACTCTAGAGGAGTCGATTGTACCGTTAATGGCCGCCCATGAAGCTTCGAAAGTGGCGAAGGACGGATTAAGAGCTGAGCTTCAAGTATGGGCAAAGGATTATGAAGATCTCGAAGAGGTTGCTGCTGTCGATGTGATCTGGGCGCACATGAATTCTCGCCTTGACACATTGATGGAAATGAGTCAAGAGGGTTTCGACCTTAGTGCTGAAATAGCTAAAACTAAGGAAGCCATGGAGAAGGCTCAACAAGGTCATAACCTNGTTGCTGCTGTCGATGTGATCTGGGCGCACATGAATTCTCGCCTTGACACATTGATGGAAATGAGTCAAGAGGGTTTCGACCTTAGTGCTGAAATAACTAAAACTAAGGAAGCCATGGAGAAGGCTCAAAAAGGTCATAACCTTTCTTCACCTGATGGTGAGACTCCAGCCGCTCATGCCTCTTCATCCCTAGTTTCTCCCGCTCCTTCTGCCAGTGAAGTCAACCCCTCCCTTGAAGAAGTTTACTTGGTTCATCCCCCTTTTTTTGGTCCCAATTGGTGGTTACCCCCAGTCCTATCGGAGGCAAATTTGGATTTCTTTAAAGTCCCCAAATGACAACTTAGGGGCATCTGAATGTATATATATAAAAATTCCATACGGCTAAGTATAAGTTAATACTTAGTTTTTTTCTTAGTCGTTTTAATATATTAATGCTAAAATGACTTTTGTTGAGTTTTTGTTTCACTCTTTAAGTCTTTTGCATGCTTCATTTTTCGAGGTTTTTGTTTTACCTCTGAGTTTTGCATGTAGAATGCTTTAGATTACTCGTACCTTTTTGTAATAGAAACGGTGTCATATTAAACGTGTGACTTTTTGTACTAGGCATAGTTTATGGAAGAGGGCCCTTTATAATTGTCATGAAGAAGACGTCTCAACTTCATGATAATGCAATATAGTGATAGGAATTTTACACATGTTTAAGAATATTTCCAAGGAAAGTTTTAATCTTGAACTTCCATGACATTTTACATGTGTTTGGTTATCGTCCAAAACTCATGTTGCAACTGTTTTTGTTTAAAATATTTGATATACTCTTGTATTTCGTAACTGTTTTTCATAGGTAACAGTTTTTTCAATATTAATACAAGGAAACAACTATTTTTTACTAGTAACAGTTCTTATAAAGATTTGGGTTTTTACGCGCAACGATTTTGGAAACAGTTTTCTAATAAGTACGAGGGAAATATTTTCTTATTCATAACTGTTTTTATTTGATAAAACTTTCTTGAACAAATACAAGGATTTAGATCTTTCATCCATAACTGTTGTATTTGATAACAATTTTTTGAATGAGTACATTGATGATGATCTTTTACCCCTAACTGTTTTTGTTACAACAACTTTGAATAAGTATAAAGATGTACATTTCTTTCTCGTGACTAATATTTTGCCTTTCAACCTGAACATGTTCGAAGGTTTTTGCTTTTTGCATTAGGCTGCTTTGTATTTGGATGACTCTTTTCATTTCTTTCGATTCTGCTCGTATCACTTGTCTCGTTGGGTAGATGGGTCTTCAGGCTCGAGCTTTTGACTTTCTGATAGTCTTCTTTGCTTCGTCTTAGCCTTCACTACTGTATAGTCCCCCAAGTGTTTGAGGTTTGATGAATGAAATCTCGAGCACTTGATTATTCCTTCCTTGCGGTCCTTTTCCTAGAAAGGAAAAACATTCCGGACTCGAAGGTATATAGTTTTTTATATGATGATTGCTTAACCCTTTAAAACGTCCATCAGAAAGTGTAACCCTAGACCGGGAATTGTGTTATTTCCTCGTGTCTTTGCAGGTCTAATATCATCATCTGGTGATGGGTTAGCTTTATGCCTATCATCTAAAAAAGTTTGTAAAATTTTTAAATGTTCAAAATAAAATCAAACGTTTGATACCCGACGGGGTATTCTTTTCCTTAGAAGTAATACCTCTTTAGGTGGATGGCGTTCCAACTTGTTGGTAGAACTCTGCCGTCCATAGCTTCCAACTCATAGGCGCCTTTCCCAGCTATGCCTCGAATTTTGTAAGGTCCTTCCCAGTTTGGATTTATCTTTCCTGCACCTGTTTCTTTCGTTGATTGGAAAACTTTTTGAGGACGAAGTCCCTAATCTTGAAGTACCTGAGATGAGCTTTATGGTTGTAATAACTCTCTATGATTTGTTTTTGAGCTGCCATCTGTATCAATGTTGCTTCTCTCCGTGGTTCGAGCAGGTCCAAGTTGGTCCTCAATTAATCGTCGTT
The DNA here is from genome assembly GCA_005239525.1 of Nicotiana knightiana. NCBI lineage: Eukaryota > Viridiplantae > Streptophyta > Magnoliopsida > Solanales > Solanaceae > Nicotiana > Nicotiana knightiana. The sequence goes on from ML429911.1 coordinate 8,564, forward strand.
TTCTCCCTCCATGGCTGTTGAGAACCTTATGCTTCATTCTCCAATCTCCGCAGGTATTAAGGCTTCTGAGCCATAAACAAGTGCGAATGGAGTTTTTCCCGTGGCTATTTTTGAAGTTGTTCTTTATGCCCATAGTACTGTTGGTAACTCATCAGGCTAGTTTCCTTTGGCTTTATCCAGCCGCTTCTTTAGATTGTTGATGATGACCTTATTCGTTGACTCATCTTGACAATTAGCCACGGGGTGGTACGACGTTGAAGTGATCCGCTTGATTTGCCAACTTTCGAAGAATTCAGTGATTTGCGAGCCTATGAATTGTGGGCCATTATCGCACACTATTTCCTTTGGTATTCCAAAACTTCCTTTTCTCACACTTTTTTGAACGCTTCTGCCTCTACCCATTTTGTAAAATAGTTGGTTAGCACGAGTAAAACTGTACCTGTCCTTTAGTTGCGGGAAGAGGTCCCACTATGTCCATACCCCATTTCATGAAAGGCCATGGGGATATTATTGGATGCAATAATTCTGCTGGTCGATGCATGTTATTGGCAAACCTTTGGCACCTGTCACATTTGGATACGAAGTTCTCGGCTTCTTCTTCCATCTTAGGCCAATAGTATCCAGCTCTGATTAGGATTTTCACTAATGATCTCGCCCTGAGTGATTTCCACAGTGTCCTTCGCGGACTTCTTTCATCACAAATTTCGTTTGGTTTTGTCCGAGGCATTTAGCTTGGGGTTCTCCAAACATCTTTAGATAAACCGAGTTGCGAATAAGGCAGTACTGTGCAGCTTTGTGGCGAAGTGCTTGAGTTGTTTTCCCGTCTTCAGGTACGGTGCCATTCTACAAAAAATTAAGAATTTCGTTTCTCCAGTCCCAGGTTAATTTGTTGAAAGTTACCTCATTCCTGTCCTGGTCTATTATTGAATGAAATAGTTGGACGGCAATTGCATTGTCTTTGTTCGTTACTTCCGTGACTGCTGCGAGGTTAGCTAATGCATCTGCTTTTGCATTTTCCTCTCTAGGTATTTGTATTACCTTCCATGTTTTTAATTTTCTCACGATCTCTCGTGCTTTTTCAAGATACTATTGCATTCTAGTCTCTCAAGCGATGTAAGTCCCCTGTATCTGATTTACTACCAGTTGGGACTCGCTGTTGAACACAATTTGCTCGATTGAGAGCTCCCGTGCGAGTTCAATCCCTGCAATAGCAGCTTCATACTCTGCATCATTGTTAGTTATAGGATAACATTTGATAGCTTGCCGTGTCCTTTCACCCATGGCTGATATTAAGACTATGCCTAAGTTGGCACCTTTTATATTTGAAGAACCATTGGTGAACAAGGTCCATAGGCCTGGATTAGCACCGTTAAAGAGTTGTAACTCTTTTTCTACTTCAGGCACAATGTTATTACTAAAGTCGGCAATAAAATCAGTTAGTATTTGAGACTTAATTGCAGTCCTAGACTGATAGATTATTTCATGCTCACTTAATTCTATGGCCCACTTGGCTAATCTTCCTGACAATTCTTGTTTATGCAGAATATTTCTTAAAGGATATGAGGTCACAACAGTGATTGGGTGAAATTGAAAATATGGTCGTAATTGTCTAGATGCCATTATTAAAGCTAAGGTTAACTTTTCCAGATGTGGATATCTAGTCTTAGCATCTAGAAAAGTTTTACTTACATAATAGATAGGTGATTGTTTACCTTTTTCTTCTCTTACCAGTACTGCACTTACAACAATTTCTGAGAAAGCCAGGTAGATGTACAATTTTTCCCCTTCTTTTGGCTTTGAAAGCAGTGGTGGTTTCGATAGATAAATCTTCACATTCTTGAGGGCTTGCTGACATTCTTCAGTCCATTCGAACTGATTCTGCTTTTTGAGAACTGAGAACTTTTTTCGGATGACTTAGAAATCAACCTTCCCAAAGTTGCTATTCTCCCAGTTAGTCTTTGAAATTCCGTTTTATTTGTTAAAATATCATGTATTTCCTCTATAGCATTAATTTGAGCGGGATTTACCTCTATTCCTCTGTTCGATACAGGGAAACCCAAAAATTTACCTGATTGCACTCCAAAAGCGCATTTCTCTGGATTTAGCTTCATATTATACCTGCGTAAAATGTCAAAAGAAGTAGAGAGATGCTGGAAATGGTCTTGTGCTTGTGTTGATTTTAGAAACATATCATCAATATAGACTTCCATCGTCTTTCCACGATGTTCTTGGAACATTTTAGTCACTAACCTTTGATAGGTGGCTCCAGCGTTTTTCATGTCAAAAGGCATAACTTTATAAGAGTAAGTCCCCCTGTTTGTAATGAAGGAAGTTTTTTCCTCATATGAGGGATTCATTTTAATCTGATTATAACCAGAATATGCATCTAAGAAGCTCAATAATTCATGACCTGCTCTGGCATCAATCATTTGATCTATATGTGGCAATGGGAATGAATCTTTGGGGCATGCTTTATTTATGTCTGTATAATCTACGCATACTCTCCACTTGCCATTCTTATTAGGTACTACCACGGTGTTTGCTTGCTAGTTAGGGTACGTTACCTATCATATCGAACCAATCTTCAAGAGTTTCTGTACCTCTTCGTCGATCACTTGGTTCTTGAATGGTCCTTGCTTTCTTTTCTTCTCTTCGAGCGGGGCCCAGCCTCGTGCATATATACACTTTCTGCACAGGTTTTTGTTCAGATAATGGAATAGCTTCGAGCTCCTCTGTAGAACTTTTGATGTGCTCATCTTCCTCCGGTTCATGAATGACGTTCGGTCCGGAATCTGCATCTGTGTGGTGTAGTACACCTTCCATGGTAACTTGATTCTCCTTCTCGTAACTATTTTCTTTCATACCTGTTTCGGCAATAATACCTTTCGTACCTAGTTGGGTAGTAATTTCTTCCATGCCTGTTTGGGCGCTTTACCTACTTTGGAGATTCCCTTATCTCGTAATTGTTCCACCTCTATTTTCTTGTTGTAGTATACCACAGAGTTTATATTTCTTGCGGTCTGCTGATCGCCTTTGATTTGCTGAATCCCCCATTCAGAGGGGAATTTAATTACCTGATGAAACATAGAGGGTACTTCTTTCATGTCGTGGATCCATGGCCTTCCACGATCACGTTATAAGCCATGTCAATATCGATGACTTGGAACCTGGTAGTTTTGATCACCCCCTCAGCATAAGTGCTAAGCTCAATTTCTCCTTTTGTTATAACCGTAGAGTTATCAAACCCTGATATGGCTCGTGCCCTTGGGATTACTTGATTCCCCAGTAGCATTTCTTCCATGACTCTTAGAAAAATGATATTGACTGAACTGCCTGGATCAATCAACACTCTTTTTACGTTAGTGTCATGAATAAGTAAAGATATTACTAGAGCATCATTGTGCGGAAGCATTAATCCGCCGATAGCTTCATCATCGAAGGTTATATCGTCTTCTTCCATATTTTCACAAGCCCGTTTTCCATGTATAATTGTGAACTTTGTGGTTGTCTTGGAGATCACTCTGTTTACTTCTTCACCTCTGTGTATCACGTTGACGGTTCGTTTTGAGAAGGAGTCTTGGGGGCTCCTGCCTGTTCCTCATATATACCTGTTTACCTTTATCACTAAACAATTATGTTAAATAGCCCTCTTTCAGTAAATTTTCTACGTCACCTTGTAAAAATCTGCAATCCGTACTTGTGTGCGCATGATCGTTGTGGAATTCACACCAGTGATCTGGTTTCCTTCTACTTGGATTTGACCGCATCTCTTTGGGCCACTTAACCTTGTCTCTCACGTTCCTCAATATTGAGACAAGTTCAGTAGTACTTACATTAAAGGTATGATCCCCAATTTGAGTATTACTTCTAGGTCGTTCATCTCGATCTTTTATGGATCTAGACGAGGATGAGCCTACGTCTCTTCCTTGTGGACTATAGTCCGACCTACTATTTTCGAACCTGGGGCGAATATTGCGTCCCGAGGGTCCTAAGTAAGGATTGTACCTGTTTTTACCTGATCTTTTATCTGATTTAGGACGTCTAAATCTGGAATGATCTTCATCTCTCGAACGAGCAATGATATCTTCTTCTATTCTGAGTTTAGTACTATACATGTTGTATACATCGTTCCATATTCTAGCGGGGAATTCTCTTAGACTTTCCTTAAGTCGTATCGTGGCTTCTGAGCTTTTATCGTTTAGGTTGCTTGCAAATGCCATGGCTGCCCAATTATCAGGCACCCTGGGTAAGTGAATTCTTTCTCGTGAACCTGTCTAAAAACTCACGGAGTAGTTCCGTGTCTCCTTGTTTTATTTTGAATATGTATTCCGCTCTCTTCTCAACTTTTTGTGCACCAGAGTGTGCTTTTATAAACGAATCTGCAAGCTCAGCAAAAGAGTCAATAGAATTTTCAGGGATAAGAGAATACCAGGTTAGGGCCCCTTTGGTAAGTGTTTCGCCAAATTTTTTGACAAGGACTGATTCAATCTCTTGTTTTGTTAAGTCGTTGCCTTTTACCCCGGTAGTGAAAGCAGTCATATGGTCACGTGGGTCAAATGTTCCATCATATTTGGGAACGTCAGGCATTTTAAACTTCTTGGTTATAGGCAAGGGTGCCGCACTTGGCTTCCAAGGTTGTTGAGAATATCTATCAACATCAATGCCTTTGATGATAGGTGGTACTCCAGGAATTTGTTCGATGCGATCGTTCTGCTCCTTCATCTGTTTCTGCATGGTTAGCAGTAAATTTTGTAATTCTGAGTTATTAGATATACCTGGTCTCGTTTCGAGAGATTCATTAGGAGTATCTCCTCTTCCTGAGTTTGCCAACCCAGATTGGGGATTTTCTATGGTGATGGTATTATTGGGGGGTGGCGTCGGCGGTGTAGGTAACGCTGCCGGTAATCCTCTCGCAAATTCTTGCAAAGCTTGGATCACATACTCTACAATCATTTGCTTTACACGATCTTGGTCCACAGGTTGATCATTATCACCATTGTTGTTATTGGATCTTTCTGGGGATTGTTCCCTTGAACCAAGTGGGGTTCCTGAAGGTGATGGAACTGGGGTTCCACTCATTTGCTGGTTGTTGTCATTGGAGTTTGACATAGTTCAGAGGATATAGCTTGAAAAGCAAATAAAGATTATCAGATTCCCGGTAACGGAACCAATTTGTTTAACAAAAGAATTTGACCCTTTGACTAAAGCTATTTTTAGGATGAACTCGGGTTACTGATAATCAAGGAAATAGAGAAAAATGAATAACAGACAATATTGCAGAAATATAGAAAAGAGAAATCAATTATATTCTAGAATCAGATGTCTTTACAAGCTGTATTCCCTTCCCTTATATAGGAGATTCCTATAACGTACAACTCTTGCTATGGTTTCTCATTAATGAATAATTATGAAATTAATGAGGCATTACAAAGGATAATGGTAATTGGGGTACGATACATAACGTTTGAGTAATCAATTGTGGGTCCTTGAATCTGCTCGTAGCTTTGTCTAGATTCATTATGATTGCGCCTCCCTATTTTGATCAGGTTGAGTTTCCCGTGGCTGATAAGCTCGAGGGTTTACTGAATCGTGCCTCTTTGTTCTGTACCTCTTCAAAGAATCACATCCAGCGGTCACGTTTTCCTGTGTCCACGTGACTGGCTGAGTTGTCAAAAGCTGACTTATGTGTGAAACTCTTTTTTACCAATACAATAACTCTTCTGCCTGGACTGAGCTGAACAAAGTCTATCCGGAATGATCCTAACCTTATCCAAGGCATCTTGCACTAAGTCTGTACCCAACAACCGAGCCTCTCCCGGCTCAAACCACCCAACCGGCGACCGACACCGCCTACCATATAGTGCCTCATAAGGAGCCATCTGGATGCTCGACTGATAGTTGTTGTTGTAGGTCAACTCATCCAATGGCTCAAAGCATATCCTCCATAATCTGAATAGTGCGCTCGGTCAGAAATAATAGACACGGGCACACCATGAAGACGAACAATCTCCCTAATGTAAATCTCTGCCAATCTCTCCGAAGAATAGGAAACTGCCATAGGGAGGAAATGTGCTGACTTGGTCCGTGGGAGCCCAACAACGAAATCCATGGTGATACGCTCCCACTTCCACTCAGGAATCTCAATCTGCTAAAGCAATCCACCAGGCCTCTGATGCTCGTACTTTACCTGCTGACAATTCAAGCACCGATCTACATATGCCATAATATCTTTCTTCATCCTCCTCCACCAATAATGTTGCCGCAAATCCTGATACATCTTTGTGGCGCCCAGATGAATGGAGTACCAGGAAATATGGGCCTCCTCCAATATCAATTCACGAAGTCTATCCACATTGGGCACACAAATACGACCCTGCATTCGTAAAACCCCATCATCACTAACTGTAACCTTCTTGGCACCACCGTGCCGCACCGTGTCCCTGTGGACACAAAACTAAGGATCATCATACTGCCGATCTCGAATACGATCAAATAATGAAGAATGAGAAATTGTATAAGCTAAAACGCGGCAGGGCTCAGAAACACCCAATCTCATGAACCGATTGGCTAAATCCTGAACATCCAAAGCAAGCGGTCTCTCCCCAGCCGAAATATATGCAAGACTACCCATACGGGATGACTTCCTACTCAAAGCATCGGCCACCATATTGGCCTTCCCCGGATGATATAAGATGTTGATGTCATAGTCTTTCAACAGCTCCAACCATCTCCTCTGCCTCAAATTCAACTCTTTCTGCTTGAACAAATATTGCAAACTCTTGTGATCCGTGAACACCTCACATGACACGCCATACATATAATGCCTCCAAATCTTCAGCGCGTGGACAATGGCTGCTATGTCCAAGTCATGAACTGGATAATTCTTCTCGTGGATCTTCAACTTACGCGAAGCATATGAAATGACCTTGCCATCCTGCATCAACACGGCACCAAGTTCAACCCGAGATGCATCACAATACATAGTATATGGCCCTGAACCTGTGGGCAAAACCAACATCGTCGCCGTAGTCAAAGCTGGCTTGAGCTTCTGGAAGCTCGCCTCACACTCCTCTGACCACTGGAACTGGACACCCTTCTGAGTTAACCTGGTCATCGGGACTGCAATAGATGAAAACCCCTCCACAAACCGACGGTAATAGCCCGCCAAACCCAAGAAACTCCGGATCTCTATAGCTGATGTGGGTCTAGGCCAATCCTTGACCGCTGAAATCTTCTTAGGATCCACCCGAATACCCTCCGCTGATACAACATGACCCAGGAATGCAACTGAACTCTATCAAAACTCACATTTCGAAAACTTGGAATATAACTGACTGTCCTTCAGAGTTTGCAGAACGACTCGAAGGTGCTGTTCGTGCTCTTCCCGGCTGCGGGAATAAATCAGAATATCATCAATGAAGACAATCACGAAGGAATCCAAATAAGGCCTAAACACTCGGTTCATCAACTCCATGAAAGCTACTGGGGCGTTTGTCAACCCAAATGACATCACTAAGAACTCATAATGCCCGTACTGAGTGTGAAAAGTTGTCTTAGGGACATCAGATTCCCTAATCCTTAACTAATGGTAGCCAGATCTCAAATAAATCTTCGAAAATACCTTGGCACCCTGAAGCTGATCAAACAAAATCATCAATCCTCAGCAGTGGATACTTATTCTTGATGGTAACCTTGTTCAACTACCGATAATCTATGCACATCCTCATCGACCCATCCTTCTTCTTAAGAAACAACACTGGTGCACCCAAAGGAGAAACGCTAGGACTAATAAAGCCTTTATCAAGCAAATCCTGCAACTGTTCTTTCAACTTCTTCAACTCTGGCGGGGCCATGCGATATGGCGGAATAGAAATGTGTTAAGTGCCCGGAGCCAAAACAATTCAAAAGTCAATATCCATGTCGGGTGGCATACCAGGTAGGTCTGCAGGAAACACCTCTCGAAACTCAAGGACAATGGGCACAGACTCCATAGAAGGAACCTCGGCACTAGAATCACGAACATAGGCCAAATAGGCCAAACACCCCTTCTCGACCATATGCCGAGCCTTCATATATGAGATAACCCCGCTAGAAAAATGAACAGGAGTCCCTCTCCACTCCAGTCGAGGCAACCCCGGCAATGCCAAGGTCACGGTCTTGGCATGAAAATCCGGTATGGCATGATAAGGCGACAGCCAATCTATCCCCAAAACAACATCAAAATCTACCATATCAAGGAGTAGAAGATCTACACTGGTCTCAAGACCACCAATAACCACTACACACGAATAGTAGACACGATCTACCACAATAGAATCACCTACCAGTGCAGACACATATACATGAGTACTCAGAGAATCACGAGGCATAACCAAATAAGGAGCAAAATAAGATGACACATAGGATTATGTGTACCCTGGATCAAATAAAACTGAAGCATCCCTGCTGCAAACTGAAACCATACCTGTGATAACCGAATCGGAAGCCTCAGGCTCAGGTCTGGCTGGAATAGAATAACATCGGGGTTGGGCCCCACCAATCAGAACTACATCCCTAGGGCGGCCTCCTGCTGGCTGACCTATACCTCTAGTATCGTGGCCTCCACCTCTAACTGCCTGACCTCCACCTCTAACACCTCGACCCCCACCTCTGGATGGCTGAGCGGGTGGTGGAACACCTGGTGCAGGAACTATGGTACGAAAACCCTGGTGATGAGAACTACTCGAGGCTCGAGGGCAAAATCTAGCAATGTGCTCCTGAGACTACTAGCAAACTGACCCTGACGACCTATGTAACCACCCTGAAAACTCTAGAGCGGCGGTGCACTGGTAGGAGCTGGTGGTGCTCTGTAGGGAAACTGATTAGAATACTGCATGTGGGTACAAAAACCACCTAGAGCACTGCGAGAAACCTCAAGTGCTGACTGAAACGGTCTAGGAGGATGGCCCCTACCAAAAGAAACCCTGCCTCCAGATGAGACACCACTGAACCGGCCAAAATGACGAGGCCTCTTGTCAGACCCCTGACCAATCCCCTGTGATAGAACCATCTCGACTCTCCTGGCCACATTGGCTGCATCCTAAAAAGAAATATCACTCCCTGCAATCTGATCAGCTGAGCTAGTCCCTTAATAAACCTCCTCACCCGTCGGGGGAAAGTATCATAATAGCATGACGGGCCAAGGTAATGAATCTGGTGTCATATGAACGACGGTCATAGAACCCTACTGGAGACGCTCAAACTGCCTCCGATAATCCTCTCTCTGAGTGATATGGAGAAACTTCTCCAGCAACAAATCGGAGAACTAGGCCCAAGTCAAAGGCGGTGATCCAGCTGGTCTGGCAAAAAATAATCTCTCCACCAGGTCTTGGCGGGACCTGATAGACGAAAAGTAGCAAAGTCGACCCCATTAGTCTCCATTATCCCCATGTTCCATAGGACCTCGTGACAACTATCCAAATAGTCCTGGGGGTCCTCTGAAGATGCACCACTATAAGTAGTGGTAAACAGCTTGGTGAACAAGTCCAACCTCCACAAATCATCAGCAGACATAGCTGCTCCATCACCGGTCTGAACAACAATACCCAGCAAAACTACCCCAACTGTCTGAGGTGCTGGAGTCTGGAACTGAGAAGCTAACTTCTCCGGAGTGCGAGTAACAGGAGTCTGGGCACCACCCCCAGCCTGAGAGATGGTTGGTGCTGTAGGAAGTAAACCTACCCTAGCAATGCTCTCCATGAGGCCCACTAGATGGAGCAGAGCATCCTGGAGTACAAAGGTCGCAATGAACCCCTCGGGAACCTGAGCTGGTCCAACTGGTACTGTCTGGGCAGGAACCTCATCAGCAAACTCTACCTGAGGCTCGGCAACTGGCGCTGATGCATAGGGCTGAGCTATGCCTCTGCCTCTGCCTCGGCCTCTTGCACGGCCTTGGCCTCGGCCTCATCCTCGACCCCTCATAGGAGCTGCAACTGGAGACTCGGGCTACTGATCAGTGGATGAAGATGCACGTGTGCTCGCCATCTGCAAGAGAAGAGAGTAGAAATTCAATTAATTTTGAGAAATCAAATCGCAAGACAGAGAAGAATAGATGTGAAGTCATTCCTAAATTATGTAGCCGCTGGGGGATAAGCACAGACGTTTCCGTACCGACCCCTCAGACTCTACTAAGCTTGTCTGTGAATTGTGAGACCTAAGCAACCTAGTGCTCTGATACCAACTTGTCATGACCCGAATTTCACACCGCCAGGACCGTGATGGCGCCTAACATTGAACCCGCTAGGTAAGCGAACGTTAATGTTTATTTACCTTATTCAATTATTTTTAACAAATAATAGGTGATGTACAAATCAGCGGAAATAGATGTGCGAGAGAAATCAAAGTCTAACAACTTAATTAAAAGCCATTACAAAAATCATAATACTAAACCAAGAATATAGTGCCACAACTTCACGGACTGTCTATGAATACTACATATAAAGGTCCGAACAAAATAAATACATGTCTCAAAATAAAGAAGAACAGAGTGGAAATGAAGTAGGAGGGGACGCCAAGGCCTGCAGACGCCTGCAGGACTATCTCGGAATCTCCAAAAGGGCTGAAGGCAGCCTCCTCACTCTAAGGTTCGTAGAATCCAGTACCGGGATCTGCACAAAAGTACAGAGTGTAGCATCAGTACAACCGATCCCATGTACTGAGTACGTGTCGAGCCTAACCTCAGCGAAGTAGTGACGAGGCTGGGACACGATAACCAACTAAACCTGAGTAGTTTAATCATATACGGAGAAAATAATAACAACAAGAAATAAGCAGCTAAATACAAAATAGGGGAACATGCTGAGGGGAGGAAATATCAAATAATGGAAATAACAAAGTAGAGCAACCAAGTTGATATCAATTTAAACAACAGAAGTAACAGCACAAAAACAAGTGCACGACATCACCCTTCGTGCTTTTACTCTCATCCTCACAATAAATCTATAGAAACGGCACAGCATCACCCTTTGTGCTATTAATATCATAATATGGCACGACATCGCCCTTCGTGCTTTTACTCTCATCCTCACAATAAATCAATAGAAACGACACGACATCACCCTTCGTGCTTTTACCCTCATCCTCATAATAAATCAATAGAAAATGGCACGACATCACCCTTCGTGCTTTATACTCTTCCTCACTCAAACAAATCAATAACAACAATCCGGCAAGGAAATCAACAATACAAACAATAAATCCATAACGTCCTGGCAAGGGAGTCAACAGTAGAATTAATATCATCCCGGCAAGGGAAAACAGCTATAAACAATCTCACCTAGTTACTCAATTTCGCGTAGTAATTCTCAACTCGAACCGATGATCAATACCAAAGAAACACCACTAACATAGATAATTGTCAAATTAAACTCAAGTAATGCTTAATGAAAAATCACATAAATCACAATATTCGACTCATGGCATGCTTGATACCAACATATAGATACTCGTTACCAGACCTATAAGTTGCACATTATACTAACACGTAGGAAATAAGACATAATACATAATCCCTCAAGCTAGGGTTTAGCCAAACACTTACCTCGAATTCCACGACCAAACTCAAGCCTCAATTACCGCTTTTCCTTTAGAATTTGCCTCCAATTCGATTGTTTCTAGACATAATTAGCTTAACAATATCAATAAATGCTAAATAATTCAACCCTGATGCTTAATTATGCGTTTTCTATCATTCTTCCCAAAAAGTCAAAAATCGACCCCGGGCCTGCTTGGTCAAAACACGAGGTTCGGACTAAACCTGATCAGCCATACACCCACGAGCTCGAATATATAATTAGTTTCGGAATCCGACCCCAAATCGAGGTCTAAATTCCCAAATTTATAAAATCACTAATTCTTCTAAACTCCATAATTTTCTATCCTTCAAGAATAAGATTTAGGCCAAAAAATCTAATGGGTGTTAATGGAAAATGAAGAAAGCGAGCTTAAGAACAGAAACCTAGAACTTGGTGGTGAAATCCCTCTTCAAAAATCGCCCCTAAGCTTCCTTGTCTTTGAAAATATGAAGTTATGGCTAAAATACCGTTTTTTTTACTGTTTTAAGTGCTGGGCCACAATACTCAGTGCATTGGTGTGAGCACTGACGCGTTCGCGAAGGGCAGCCTATAAGAGGACTTATGCTATCGCAGGACGAGCTGTCCGTTCGCGAAGGCTTAGCCCTGCCCCGCCTTCGCGTTCGCGTACAAGGGGTCGCGTTTGCATAGCTCTCTTAGGTTCCTGGCCAGCCCCCCTCATATAACTATGTGTTCGCGTTTGACCTGGTGCGTTGTAGAGTAATTTCCGCAATACTCCGCGTTGCACCCAAGTCTATGCGTTCGTGTAGAGAAAAACCCAGCCCCAACCCCAACCCCAGCCCCACTTACTCTTCGCGTTCATGTGGGTTACCATACGTTCGCATAGAACAAAATACCAGACACCAGCAAACAACATTCTCACCAGTTTTTTTCTAAGACCAAACTACTCTGACACCTAACCAAAACTTACCCGAGCCACCGAAACTTACCCGAGCCCTCGGGTCTCCAAACCAAACATGTACACAACCTTAAAAAATCCTACGGACTTACTCGTGTGATCAGATCACCAAAATAACATCTTGAACAACGAATTTAGCATCAAAATCAAAGAAATTCTTAAGAACTTTCAAAGTTTCAAATTTCACAACTACGGTTCCGAATCACGTCAAATGACCTCCGTTTCTTACCAAATTTTTCAGGCATCACTCAAATACTATATTAAAACTGTACCAGGCTCTAGAACCAAAATACGGGCCCGATACCATCAATTTCAAATATAATCAAATTTCCAAAAACTCTTATAATTTCAGTAAAATAATTTCTTTCAAAAATTCATTTCTCGGGCTTGGGACCTTGGAATTTAATTCCGGGCATACGTCCAAGTCCCATATTTTTCCACAGACCCTGCGGGACCATTAAATCACGGGTCCGTTTACTCAAAATGTTGACCGAAGTCAACTTAAATACAATTTTAAAGGCAAAATTAGCATTTTTCTCAGTTTTTCATATAAAAGCTTTACGGATATTCGCCCGAATTGCGCACGCAAAATAAGGTGAGATAAAAGGATATTTTCAAGGCCTCGAAATACAATTTTAACTTATAAAATAAGAGATCACTTTTTAGGTCATGACAGTAACTTTACAGAATTTGTAAACTATTGGATGATAAAGCAACTCATCTTCAATCAAGACCCGACAAATCTGAGTGCTAGTAAATACAGGAAGGAAACAAAATGTGTCTAAAGTAAACAAATGAAACATCTCTTAGATCTTCTGAAGATAAGTTATGTTGCCGATTTATAGAATTCTTTTTTTCCTTTAATAGTAATATGCTCATGGCCTATCCATAGTTCCATATCCAAAAAGGTATTGGAAATGATGGCTTGTGTCAATAACAAAATATAAAGTGTAGTGCTTGTCATTCTTCGCTATATACTGGATAAATCTCCATATATATATATATATACCCTTTTATTCTTTATTATATTTTATGCTCGACATTATCTCAAATCATGTAAGGGTAAGGAGCAACCACGAGTAGTTTAAAGCACAAAGAGATTTGTTTAATAAATTAATAATAATCACAGGAAAGAATGAAAATTTAAAGTAAAAACATAATCAAAATCTGCTAACTTAAACAAAAAAGAGTCATTGTTCCTATTACAGCACACGATTGACGAATTAACCCAAATAATCAGTTCATCTAATCTGTTAAACTAAAAATAGCTGGTAAAAATATAATATACATATAATATGTGTAAAATTATGTATAAAGATGCCCCACTATGTTCCTAGATTTCAGCCCACCCTTTTTTTATACGAAGCCAAAATATGATATGACTTTCCTTGAATTATGATACTGAAATAACTGAACAAGACATCAAAGCATGTAAAGTATAAGAGGATTGGTGAGGACTCACTCTGGAACTTCTTTTTTGAGCTATAATTTTGCCCACGCAAATATAATTTAATTAGCTTTGAACAACGAAAGAGCTAGTTAATGCGGATAAAAGTAAAACGACTTTAAGAGAAGAATTATATATTTGAAGAAATAATTTAGTATTTAAAGGATAAAAAGGTCGATCTAACTTTTTGAAATTGTTTTCGTTGATTAATATTATGCTTTTTACAATAATATAAATATAGATATAACTGTAGATGAGGTAACATATAGATAGATCCATATAATGTTTAGCATCTACCGTTATAAGACTATTGGTTAACTATAATTTTGAGAATCAATTAGAGCTCTTCATTTTTGGTAATTAAATGATAAAAATCATTATTGCCTAATTGTGCTATCAGTAACTCCAAAATTGCATAGATTGTGTAATCTAAAATTGTTTGACTTTCTAGGTATGTGAATAAGCTAAATTAATATAAATAACCATTTCATTCTTGTGAAGAAGAAACACTAATAAGACCAATAGTAGGAGAAAAAAGTATTCATTGGGGTCTTTAATATCATAATTCTCAGCATGCACTTTAATATCACTACATTAATCTTCGCATCTTTATTTATCTTGTCCTTCAATGGAGTTGTTGGAGTTAGATCTAACTCTCCTTTAAATGGTTATCAAATATGGATTGCTGATGACCTCCCTAATAATACGAATTCTTTGTTCCTCCATTGTTGGTCCAAAGATGATGATTTTGGAACTCATTTTCTTATTAATGGGGATGGCTTTCATTGGCATTTTCGCGAGAATCTTTGGGCGACAACTAAATACAAATGTGAATTTGTTTGGAATATGAAGACTATAACCTTTGACGTTTTTGATCGTGGCTTGTCAGGCAAGTGCAAAGGTCGTGGTAATATATGTTATTGGTTAGTTAGGGCAAATGGCTTTTACTTTGCTAATTATCTCAACCCTTTCGAATATGACTTAAAATTTATGTATCCATGGTGACATGAGTAGGATAATATACCAATTGCTTGTTGAAATTAATGTATTTGATCTTATTTATAACTCAAGACCGTCAGTGTTGTACTCACCATGTTACGTTTTACGTGACAATGGAGCTCAAATTAGCAAAATAAAATATTCAAATCCTTGTTCTTGAAAATGGGAGTGCATGATTCAAATTTCTTTAACTTAACTAACCGAGGATCGTTCAATTTATGTAGAGGTTATATAGAACTATGGACCCGGACCCGTAGTTCGACGGTCCCGGTGGGTCTGTAGTAAAATATAGGACCTAGGCGTATACCCGAAATCGAATTCTAAGGTCCCTAGCTCGAGAAATAAATTTTTGATTTAAAATTGAAAGACTGAATTTATGATGGTTTTAAGAAATTGGCTAATAGTTGATCTTGTTGGTACCGGGTCCGTATTTTGGTTCCGGAGCCCGTTACAGGTCCGTTATGATATTTATACCTTATCTGTGAAATTTGGTGAGAAACGAAACTGATTTGATGTGATTCGAACGTCCGGTTGAGAAAATAAAAATTTTAAAGTTTTCTTGAGAAAAATTTCATATGTTTTGGTGCTAAATGCATAGTTCTAGGTGTTATTTTGGAGATTTGATCGCATGAGCAAGTTAGTATGATATTTTTATACTTGTTTGCATTTTTGGTTTGGATCCCCGAGGGCTCGGGTGAGTTTCGGATATGCTACAGAGTGAAAAGAACTTAGAAAGAATTGCTGGTGTGCTTCAGGTTTGCAGATCTTGCATTTGCGAGGTCTGGCTCGCAAATGCGAGCCTCGCAATTGTAATGAAGTTTCACATTTGCGAGCATGGAGCTATGCTGGGTAGTCTCGCAATTGCAAGAAAAGGACCGCATTTGCGGAATGTGTATGTTCGCATTTCTAATATTGTGTTCGCATTTGCGATAGCTGCAGAAATGCGAAGGATTCGCAAATTTCATATTTGTAATGAGTTTCTCCCATTTGCGAGCTTCGAAATTGCAAAGCTCTAGTCCCAAATGCGACATCTGCAGCTGATTGGTCTTGACTTAGACGGGATTTTTCTCATTTTTCAACATTTCCAAACACAAGAAACCCTCTAGGCAATTTTTCAATGGTAACTTCTTCCCCAAATTATAGGTAGGTGATTCTTAACTCATTTTTTCAATCTTTCACTTCATTTTACAAGATTTCAACCTAAAATCTAAGATTTTCATGGTGGAATTGGGAATTTTTGGGTGGAAACTAGGTATTTCGAAATTTGGGGATTTAGACCTCAAATTGAGGTTGGTTACAAAATCAATTATATATCCGGGCTCGGGGGTGAATAGGTAATCGAGTTTTTTTTCGAATTTCGGATTTGGACCAAGCGGGCCCGGGTGTTGAATTTTTTAAAAATAATTGATGTGAGACTAAATTGCATAGTTTAACATGTGATATACCTTACATGTTATGCGCATTAATGATAAAATTACACTTGTTATGTGCTTAATGGAGTTTATTTCATGTGTAGGTGAAGTGGAGATGGAAAC